>VMBQ01007542.1:0-47325 GCA_007657795.1 Dreissena rostriformis | reverse complement strand
GAGTCCCAGTGGTAATTAACGATAAGAAAAGCAGGAACTGGTCTAAAAGGGTCAGCCACTACAGTCAAACCAGGGTCAGTGTGACCCACCCATATCATGTGTATGTTGCCCACAATATCACAGTTGTTTTCCAACAAGGTTGAATGTATCCTTCCAAATCAATGAGTGGACTATTCTGCCATAGCATGTGTGTATCCCCAAATTTCATGACATAATCCAACAAAGGTGTTTGTGTTATTTTTTTTATACCACATTTATATAGCGCCCTTTTCGCTCGAGATGTGCGTTCAAAGGCGCTTTACATATTTTTCCTGTTCACTGGGTCATAAGTCTTCCGTTAACTTGGCGCAAATATGCAGCCACGGCACGGCTAATTTCCCTCACAGGTACCCATTTATACACCTGGGTGGAGAGGAGCAGATGTGGAATAAATTTCTTGCTCAAGGAAATTCCAGTGGTCAGGGCGGGATTCGAACCCAGGACCTCTCGATCCCTAAGCCAGCGTCCTATCACAAAAATCATGCATGAAGCATCTTTAAATGGTCATAGACTACGTATTTTTCAGCATGTTATGTATTTATCCTGAAATATCATGCTTATTTTTGCCCATTATATATTCTGCTCACATATGTAAAAAAAAAAATCTACTGTGCCCCTTACCAATTCGACATGCAGTCTTTAAGGGTGTGTCAGACATCAAACATTTGCACCCTTATCTGTAATGAAGATTTTGTTTGTAAAACTGAATGAATGAAATTTTGACATNTTTTTATTTTATCACCAAAATCATGCAGTCTTTAAGGGTGTGTCAGATATCAAACATTTTCCCCCTTATCTGTAATGAAGATTTTGTTTGTAAAACTGAATGAATCAAATTTTGACATACAAACTAAAAAAATACTTAAAAAGACAACAAAATCTGTTTGATTTATACCAACTGCATATTTGAAAAGCTGATCAAATGAAGTGGTAATGAAAATCAATCAATGTGTGAGTTGGGATGGAATTTGATGTTCTTTTGTCTCACGTGACGGACAGTCATCAAACCCCAGTGCAGCCATATGTCTTGATGAAGTGTACAACTTTCTTTTATTATATGATGAATTGGCAATGAGCAAGAACACATTACTTTTGAAGTCCTTGCGTTGAAGCCGAATTTATGGGCCAGAAAATGTAACAGGCCTACTGCAATAACAAGAGACAGAAAAATGTAATTAATTGTACTGTTTATCAAAAAAAGTTATGTTTAATACTCATTATGATTGAATGGGACGTTTGAAAGGGATTTTTTGTTGGTATTAAACATTGTTTAACCAAAAACCAAAAGGGATAAAGGCGATGTGTTCATGTATCATTTATGAGGTTTCTATGGCAACACCTCATTGTTGTTGCCCTTGATCCTGCAAAATGGGTAAATTGGTTTTGAACATTTTATCTTTTACACATTAAAAAAAATCATATAACTAAGATATGCATGAGCACAGAAAAGAGCAGAATTGATTGGCAGTTCTTGTTATTTATTTACATCNTGGGTAAACTGGTTTTGAACATTTTATCTTTTACACATTAAAAAAAATCATATAACTAAGATATGCATTAGCACAGAAAAGAGCAGAATTGATTGGCAGTTCTTGTTGTTTAATTACATCGAACGTCATTGATTTTAAATGATGAATTGGTAATTAGTATAGGCAGTTGTTTGTTAAAACTTGTACTAAACCATTCGGTAAAACTTTCTGTTGATTGTTGCGTCTTCAATCTTTTTATGTCATAAGAAGAATGTTTTTGCAATGAGTAATTCAATAATCACCGAACGCGATNATTGGTAATTAGTATTGGCAGTTGTTTGTTAAAACTTGTACTTAACCATTTGGTAAAACTTTCTTTTGATTGTTGCGTCTTCAATCTTTTTCTGTCATAAGAAGAATGTTTTTGCAATGAGTAATTCAATAATCACTGTACGCGATAACTGTGTAATACATCAACTTTATTCAGTACTAAAAAGTAAAGCAAGGGCCATTAATGGATGAATGGTGACAGCCATTGATTCCTTGAAAATTTGTGAAATCAATAAAACAAAAGTAATTTAAAAAAATAAAAAATATTTATTTATGGCGCCATAGGTTAAAATACTTATTTTCATATAATAATTTTATTTATACACAATATCAAACTTTTGAACTTTATTCAGGACTATTTTTTTTTCGAAAATAAAATGTTTTCAACTCACAAACATTTTATAACTATTCAATGTGTTCATATTACCTCACTGTCTTGGTTGCACACGAACATAAGNTTGTTGCCCTTGATCCTGCAAAATGGGTAAATTGGTTTTGAACATTTTATCTTTTACACATTAAAAAAAATCATATAACTAAGATATGCATGAGCACAGAAAAGAGCAGAATTGATTGGCAGTTCTTGTTATTTATTTACATCGAAAGTCATTGATTTTAAATGATGAATTGGTAATTAGTATTGGCAGTTGTTTGTTAAAACTTGTACTAAACCATTCGGTAAAACTTTCTTTTGATTGTTGCGTCTTTAATCTTTTTCTGTCATAAGAAGAATGTTTTTGCAATGAGTAATTCAATAATCACCGAACGCGATAACTGTGTAATGCATCAACTTTATTCATTAGTTAAAATTAAAGAATATGCTATTAATGGATGAATGGTCAGCAATTGATTCATTGACAACTTTTGAAATTAATTAAACATTAATCAAATGTAATTTAAAGAAATAAAAACTATTTATAAAATTGCAACATATAATAAAATACTAATTTTCCTATAATATAGAGAATAATAGGTTAGTGTTGATTATAGATCAGGTTTATCATGCGAGGCTTAGAAAACAAAAAGCACGAGCCTTGGCGAGTGCTTTTTCGTTTTCGTGCCGAGCATGATAAACCTGATCTATAATCAACACTAACCTATTATTCTATTAATCCCACTTTTTATTCAGTAAACCTTTTTATTTAAACAAAATTAGTTTAACTCTATAATTTCGCTGGATTTATGACGTCATTTTGTCGAAAAAATGACGTCATTTCGTGCCGTGGTTTATAGCAGAAATTAAATCAACGGGGCTTGAATCAACCGAATTCGCTTTAAAAGTGGGATAAAATTATATTCATACCCAATATCAAACTTTTGAACTTTCTTCAGGACTATTTTGTTTCGAAAATAAAATGTTATCAACTGACAAACATTTTATAACTATTCAACGTGTTCATGTTACCTTACTGTCTTGGTAGCGCACAAACATAAGTTTCTGTTTTTACGGAGCAATATTTGTTTGAATAAGAGCTTCTGTTATAGTTGGACACATGAACTAATGTTTTGTGCCATTAACTAATGAGCACTGTGATTTGTTTATTATTTTTTATGAACCATCAGGGTTTTGGACCAAACAGGAGGTGATGAAATAATGGATAGAATATCTAAATATTATCTTAAATTTGAGCAAGAATGCCTCCCGAGGGTGCTACCAATTTCATGGCTTATGATTTTATTACAGAGAATCATGTGAACTTGACAAAACGCTATGAAAACACAACAATAAACGTGTAACTTATGCCAGGAAATATGGGAATACAGAATAGAGATGGTTTATGTAGCCAGGGCGATTAATGTTCCACGAAGACCGATGTCAGACAATATGAGATTTTAAGACTTTTTCTATCCATTGTTACTAAATGATAGGTGGGTGGGATATTTGTAAGGTTTTAATAAAACAAAAGCGTGGTGTTTTAGTGCTAATATCTGATATCAAATGAAGGCATTATAGGAGGATGTCACCGGTCACACTTAGCTATAAGTCCGTTACTGATGCGCTCTATGGTTGATATCACATCCTTTTCACAGCTAATGTGTACAAAAAAAAATTGTTTTAAATTGGTGTCTTGAGTAAGTCTTTGTGTCTATTTTATAAATGGTTGAAAACAACAATGTCAATGGAACCATACTCTGAAGTGTTGAGTATTTCTGTCTGAGTTTTTCAGCAAGTTTGATTTTGTAGCCGTAAGTGGATGTTGTTGCAATTAGTTGTGTATGTATTAACCCTTTGTATGCTGGGAAATTTGTCGTCTGCTAAAATGTCGTCTGCTGAATTTCTAAAATTAGCATTTTCTTCGATTTTTTTTTCAAAGACCACTATCAGAATAGCAAACAGTTTAGATCCTGATGAGACGCCACGTTTTGTGGCGTCTCATCTGGATCCAAACTGTTTGCAAAGGCCTTCAAAATTGGGTTCCAGCACTGAAAGAGTTAAAGTATTATAATATTGTTTAAGGAGGATCGGGACTACCGGTATATCTATTGTTTCTGTATAACGATTGTTTATCATATTCAGTTCTAGTTTTGCACTCAAACTGCAATATGCACATTGCTGGACGTTTTATTATTGAAAATATTTTTCAAATGTTACTGTTTTTCTTTGAATTTTAAATGTCTTTTGTTTTGAAACAAATTGAAGGCAACCTATTCATCAAAACCAAAATCAAGACACTTTTCCTTTCAAATTTCTTTTTCTTCTCCTTCACCAGTTTTACGTGTTCACATAACGAAGCCTTACTGAGAAAAAGCGCTTCCACTCTTAAGAATTCTTGTCAATTTGTAACATGATAAATGTTCCCTCTGCTAAGACGGCTCCTGCTGAAATATGAAATCAATATTATATTTCGGGTCAATGCAAATGTTATTTGATGATGTATTTATACTTGATCCGCAATTCCGAGACCGTGGGATGTCAAATCTTGGCTGTTGACAGATTCTGAAAATCTTAGTAATGGCCTCCTGTAAGAATTAATCCCCGCCTGATGAAAGTGCGTGTTTCATTTCATAAGTTGTTTATTAACAATATTGCCTGGGGCAAATATGACTTAATTTGAGAAAGAAATCCGGCAGACGGAGAATTTTCTCTCGCAGCTCATCAAAAGGATTTGGAAGTGTCACATGCATGGCCTGAAAATTCTTGTCGATGGGACTCCAAGAAAATATAAATAACAGGTTGAGATGGTTGTAAATCCTTGCTGAGAAGTCCAGTTGTCTAATAATTAAATGGCTGAAACGATATTGACATTTTTGTTCATTTTATATAAAAAAAAAATCACAGTTATATTTTTTAGATACATGTAATTATATCAAAAGGTGGTCTTTCTTTTAATGAAAAATACTTTTGTAATGATTAATTTTAGTATATTTCTATTATAGTTTGTCAGGTTAAGTTCTCTTGCTATTTTCAGGACTTGTATTCCAATACTAACAAATTATCAATCAATANCTGGTTTGATGTATTGTCCCTTAGCTTCCTCTGGACATCACAGGGAAACATTCTTGTACAGCAATTTATGGAAAATTTGTTAAAGTGCAATTAGCAGAATTTTTCAGAGAAACTGTCCAGCTGCGATCGAGTTGTGAACAATATCATAATTAAAGAAGTCTTTTTGACAGAGCCGCAACCCTAACGTTGTTGGACAGGCTTTTGTCTTTGCTCAAAGTCATCTAACGGGATTAATACAAGAAAGGGCACGCTGCATTTCATGTCTCTATTAGCCCCATTTAACCCCTCGCAGACCCTTTGATTCATGTTTCTATATTTGTGTGACCCCTGGGGACCCTAGTGTCTCGTTTCCGTTACTTGTCACAGCCCCGTGTTCCCGGGACAAGAATTCGGTGCAAATATGAAATATGGCTGCAATTAAGTTTATCTCTGGGAAGTCCCTGTAATGCATTTTATTAGCAGAAATTACAAAACCTTTCACATGACTGATGCCACATTATTATATTTCACGCAGTAGAAGACGGAAGATCCCAGTTATGCAGAAGCTTTCATGAAAATATGATTATCTGACTTGTCAAGCCTTTCACGGATACAGACCTCTGTGCGACCGGGAAGACCCGTGATGAAATTGACAATAATGTTTTTTATTGACACTGATGTCAACCCCCATTTATGAAAACTTTCTTATTTTCAGGAGAAATAAATGCATTTGATAATAACACGGTCCCTTTACTGCCGCTGGGAATTAAATTGAAATTGATGATTTTTGTTNGAAAACTTTATTATTTTCAGGAGAAATAAATGCATTTGATAATAACATGGTCCCTTTACTGCCGCTGGGAATTAAATTGAAATTGATGATATTTGTTTGCAAAATGTTACTTCTCACTTCTTCTGGAATTTTTTTCTGAAAGGAATTAAAACATGTGAGAATTTTTCTTTTGTTTCAGCAAACCAAATTATGAGGATTTATTTTTATTTTTTTTATTTTGAAGCTAAAAATGTTGCACATAAGGTGTTTTCATAATTTAATTCTTATCAGTTTGGACAAAGATCATTTGTAAAAAATTTAATACACAATAGTTTATATATAATGTATGTGAGATACATTTATGTAGTTTCTTTTAATCTCTTGACGTGTTTTTACCCACATGAATGGGTGTCAAATTAATTCATAATAAATCTTGTAATATTTCTTTACAGAGGAATAGCGTACAATCAGATTGTGAAGTAAAATATTTTATAAAAATATAATAAATGGCTTTCTAGTATTCCATATATGGCATTGTTGCTAATTTCTTTCNCATGAATGGGTGTCAAATTAATTCATAATAAATCTTTGAATATTAGCGTACAATCAGCTTGTGTAGTAAAATATTTGATAAAAATATAATAAATGGTTTTCTAGTAGTCCCTATATGACATTGTTGCTAATTTCTTTCGTATTTATCACATTTGCTCGATTAATATTTGCCATTTACCGGAGAACCTTTATTATAATTTGACACAAGTTGAAAAACCCACATGGCACAATGTTGGAAAGCTTGTCTCAATATTAATTCTAAACAGGGATTAAAACTTTGAATAACCGCTAAGATAAGTTATAAATATGTTCAAAGATAAATTTATAAATATGTGCAAACAAATTGGGTAGAAACTTTTGTCAATGTGTATTAACTTTCTATCAATTGAATATATTATGCACACAGATCAATTGCAAGGTATCTACAAATGGCTGTTATTTAAATAAAAATGTTTTTGATGTACATAGATCAAAGGAAAAAATATGATAAAATATTATTTTGTAGATAACATTTCCAACCCTGACGAAACATTATTATGTTTACATTTTCTAAATTTATCATTACGTTGTTAATTATTGCGAAGTAAGTGAAGCCATTTTGATAATGAGGCAAATAAATTACTGATAATTCTTTTAAAAAGGAAAGTAAAATGCTGATAAACTTTGGGTATTATAACTTAAGAATGTTTTGACAGTCAGTATCTTTTTAAGACTTCAAAGCATGTTGAAAAAGTGTTTTATTGCCTAATTATGTAATAATATCTTGAAAGTTACAGTGACTGATTATTGTATGTTAATAATTTAAATCATCAATATGTACTGAAATATTACTTAAATGGCTTTACTTTGTTCAATTGAATAAAGATAACATATAGGCCTAAATTTAAATATCATTATGAACAATTGTTTATTTTGTTCACACAGCAGACTTAACTGAGTCCCTNCGTACTGAAATATAACTTAAATGGCTTTACTTTGTTTCATTGAATAATGATTATAATATATAGGCCTTAATTTGTTACTACAATAATGTATAATGGTTTATTTTGTTCACACAATCAGCCGACAAACCGAGTCCCTTGTGTTATATTACATCATTTTTATTATTGACTACTTCAAGATATAGAATGGATGAGCAAGATTAAATAATATATCTTCAGTAAGCAGTCTTTGTTCTCTGTCATATATAACAATAATTTCGGCAAGAAATACATTGAAATGAGTAATGAATAATGCAATGCATCATCCAACATACGAATTATGACAATTAACATCTATTAGGTATGATGAACATCTCCATATGTAATCTGTAACTCAAAAAACGCTTTTATGTNAACAAAGACACTGAATTCTTTGCAAATGGTTTAACACAACAGAAATTTGTATTTTGTTTTATTGTTAGAAAAAAATTGCAACTAAGAATGTTAAGCCTTTTCAGCCATTTTGGGAAAAGGAGTCTGGTCAAATTTGAATGTTTTCAATCAATAAAATAGCAAATTTGGGATTTTTTTATCGATAAAATGGAAATTGGGATTTTTGTGTGTACAATTTCAGTTTGGGATCGGGTCCGTTCTTCGGTCTTTTTTATAAGAAGCAGGAAAAAAAACCTGGATTAAAATGCATTATCTTGAAAATCTTTTAAGACAAAATGCGTTGCTTTGAAATAATGTTTACCCTTTTCATACTGTAAACACTGAAGAAAAATATATTATGAAGAAAATTATCCCCATACTGTTATGGNATAGGCAGAGGTCATAATATCTCTGTCATATCTTACAACTGCTTCCACAATTCAGAAAATCCGGCTGTCTTTGCATTTATTCATAATGAGGTATGAAAGTACAGCAATTCTTACCAAAGGTGACTGTAATAAACGTCAGAATGTAAATGGTATAGGTAAATGCCAATGTCATGTAAAACCATTCAGGAGTCATGGCTGCAACTCAAAAAAGGGGGGCAACTCAGATGGTATTTGTTTTAACCACCACAGACAACACACAAATGTTGGTACATCTTGTACATAAAAATGAGTGTTATGATGTTATTTCTGTTTATTGGTCTGTTGTTGGTCTCTTTTAATCATCGGCTTGCCTTCATTGGTTGCCGTTCTTTATTTACAAATTGTGCTCAGTTTTACTGAATCATTTACCTCCCATGGGATTGGTTCAAATTTGTCATTGTTTCATCCAATTAAGTGCTGGGTCATTATTTCCCATGCTAGTGATACGATATTTATTGCTGGATTAAAAAAAAAATAATACCTGGGTCATTTCTTCCGTTGTAAGTGGTACGATATTTATCGCTGTAAGATTAAATACATAGATTGTTTTACCTTTTCCTTACCATCAAACATTTAAACAAGGAAGGCAATGCAGTAGCCATTTCCTGTCATCTTATTCCCGTCAGTTCAGACTATGATAAGAAAACAAGGATGTCTCCCTCAGTTCCGAAGTGACGATGAAATCTTAATCACACATGCCTTTGTATCAAACTTTTTTTATCTCATTATTTAAATTTGGTTTGATTACAATTTCTGATGGTGAGATTGTGACTGGCACATTGATATATGTATCAGCTAACCAGTCGCTTATTAGATTCATTCTTAATTAAATATTGCTTTCATGTGTTTTGTGTTGATTAAATTTGCAACTCCTTAATTGAATTTAAATTTACCATGAAAAAAAGCTCGTTATGGTATTGTTTTGTGCCAGTTTCTTATCGTTTGATCAATATTTATGTCAGGCACTTCGATTTGAAGCTTTTTAAAAAAGGAATATTTATGTTCAAGTTGGGTGTGAACTAGTCATTTCTTGTCAGATGTTGAACTGATTTTACTGACAAAAAATGTGAAGAAGATAAGAGAAAAATATCTAATTGTTCTTTAATCATTTTTTTTTAAATAATACACATATTTTAACTTGCAGAATATTTATCTTTATGAAAGGCTATAGACATACACAAAATTAATCATTATTAAAAGAAAAGAAATGTATTTTATTATGATCTTTTTTCTCTTTTCTGTCAATGGTCTCCAATGGAATGCGTGAAGAATGAAGAATTAGTATTTGCGGCACACGCAGAAAGAATGTGCGATGCAGGTGTAGTTTTTAAGAGGCCTGGTTGCATCAAGACGCACAATTAATCACCACCATCAGGAGTTTGGAATTGTTTGTGAATAAACTGATACTTCTTAGTGGCGCCATAACTTACATATTACGACATACAGAGTTTCGTTTTATCCCCTGGAAAACCCTTTAATCTGCATGAATGTGATTATGTTTGCACGTGAATTATTGAAATGTGTAGACTGCTAAGTGGTTTGGGTACACAGTCTTGTAAAAATTATGCTCGTTTGTTAAACACGCCTATCGTTTTATCGTTAGATGAAAAACTTTATATTTTATACATATTTATTGTTAATTGACTGCAGTGTGTCTCAATTTGGAAAATAATATTTATGTATCTTAGCAGGGTAGAAATTTTGGATATTTTTATCGATGTTTGATGCTTTTTCTCTTGTGTATGTTATCTGATGTTATAGCACTGATGTTTCAAAATGTGAACAGACTTGTTTGAAGATCCTCTCGTTTTTTTCCCAGGATGCATTGTAATTTGTCTTTATTCAATGCTAACCCTTAAAGGACCTTGTTCACAGATTTTCATAATTATAATCAAAAAATAATAATTAATGTTAACTTGCGTATGAGTCTAAAACAACATCGCGAAAAAAAAGAAAATATTAACTTGAAAGAAAAAGCACACATTTTAACAAATAAAAAAGTGCGTCTATGCACCAGTTTGTTGTCCAACCCACAACCTTTGGATCAATAATCACTTATACGCAGTAACTCGCGGTCTGTTCAGGTTTAATGCTGTTTGCTGCTCATCAGTACCTTAGGGTTGAAAATGAAGCCTTAAAACGTTAATCTAATTAGAAAGGTTTTTAATGTAATTTTCTAACGGACTACACAAATGTAAAAATGCGTATCTGAGCGGGAAAGGGTAAACATATTATGGCACAGTGGACTAAATGCTGTATGCTTACTGACATACATTGTAGCCCTGATAAACTAGATACTTACATGGTTTTGTACAGTTTTACAAGGTATTTAATATAATTGTAAAAAGCTCTCACAACTGTATGTTTAAACATTGGTGATGTGTCAAAATTTTTGTATTGTCATTTATACTCAAATGTTTCTTGTTTGGATAAGATTGAAAAGCAAATATTAGTCTTAATATGAGCATATCATTTTAACGGACCGCAGAATTGATGTATCTGCTTATAATTATGCCTATCAAATTGTATATCAAGTTTTTGTTGATTTTGCAAAATCTAAACACTAAGCAAATATTTGAAGACATATCATAAAGAAAAGGAATAATATTTCCACTCGATGTAGCACTTTTTTCTGTATTTGGAAAGGATTACCTACTCATATAGCACCGCTGGTGATCTTAATCAGCGCTGTACATTGACAACTCACGATAAAGCATTCAAATTCTCGGAGGTCTGTTTATTCGATGATTGTGAATTTCATTGTAGATTTTACCCTAATGAAATGGAATCGAGACATTTCAATGGAGTTGAACAATTTTGATTATTATCATGGAATAAATACAAATGAGATAAATGCATATCAAATCACGACAGACTGTTGTTAAAAGTTTCCTTGACCATGCAGTAACTAACTTCAAAGTATGTGAATTCCAAACAACTTTTCTTCTATTTATACTGGTAGCAAACAGTTGCAATGATAGTTGTTTTAAGTTTTATACATGTATTCACAAAATAGGCATCTTAACCCTTTCCCACTCAGAAGGGAAGTGAAAATGGCTAATGCAAACAGCATGAAACCAAAACAGCCTGCGAGTAACTCGCAGTCTGTTCAGGTTTTATGATGTTTGCTGCTCATCAGTACTTTAGAGTTGAAAATGAAGCTTTTAAAACTTGAATCTAGTAAGAAAGATCTCAAATATATCTTGGTTTTTTAAGGGACTACACACGCGTCAAAGTGCATTTTCGAGTGGTAAAGGGTTAAGTAATGAAGGGGGGAGGTGTGTAGTTTTTGATGAAAGGGCACATGCATTTCACTCTGTTTTCCCAGAGGGAGACTCGTATGTCAATTCCAAACAACCTATTTTCTTCTGTATAAACAAGTTGCAGTGATTGTTGTTGTTGTTATTAGTTTNGGCACCTTTTTGGGACATTTTGGTCAGATTTTTGGGATTTGTTTTTCACTTTTTGCCATTGGGAAACAGCCTGTATGACTTATGCTGTAATTATTTTGAGCAAAACAAAATCACTCACTTACATTAACAAAATAGGCCTCTAAGTAATGGAAGAGGGGGAGGTATGAAGTTTTTGATGAAATCCCAAGGAGCAGGTGGATTGCTTCATTATCATAGGCAGGGCTCCTGTGCCATTCATTACAAAGGCCCTGACACTTTTGACGTAAAGTGACGGGCAATATTGGACAGAATTTCTGTGTGTCAATATTCCAGCCGTGGTTGCACTGTAGAATAAACAAGCGGGCCACTAGAAAACAGACAATTATGAGTGTTAAAAACCGAAAGCATCTCTTGACTGGAATATTTGATTGGGTTCGGGGCGACTCGAGGACTGTCATTTTTCATCCGATTTATGAAATCAATGTTTGATACAGGAAATGGACTTCGTGTATTATTCATGGAAGTGGCCCTGCAGAAATGCAAGACAGGCAACCAGATATAAGTGATATATCAACGCCTTGGTCAGCATGCATGTTTTTGATTGGTTGCTTGATATTAAAAGCTGAAATTCATGTTGATATGGGTCGTGCACGCTATTTATCGCAATTGTTTTAGAAAAAATAGGATATTTTCATTTGGAATGACGGTGACAACATTATTGAATACATAATTAATGTTTTGCTTTTTTCTGTATTTGTGTTTTTTACTTTCTGGAAAATTCTTCTGTAACCCGTCTGCTTGAGTGGTAAAGTCCTCTGTCCGAACATTCTGTAGTCTGAACTTAAATCTGAAATTTAGATGAAAATTTGTGTTGCATTGATCTTTGTTAATATTTGCTGTTTAAGTTCACATTCAATGTTTTTGATGGTGTTGACGTCGTCTTGACACCAGTAATGATCAGTAGTTACTGGTGTACTTTCCCAACCCACATAGCTGCACACACCTAGAAGACTTCTGTCCATTTATCTCCCTGAACGCTAGTTTCATCCAACAGGAAACATTTAAATATTAATAGTTATAATATTTTAAGAAAGATTTGGTTTTATTGCTGGAACATTTGGTACCATGAAAAGAATACCCTTAATTATCGGGATCTCCACAGGAGATGTTTATGATTCCTGCTAAAGAACATGTTACACTACCCCAGATGGTCTGTTTGATGTTNCCAAACTGTTTGCAAATGCCTTCAAAATCCGGTTCCAGCGCTCAAAGGGTTAATAGTTATAATATTTAAAGGAAGATTTGCTTTTATTGCTGGAACATTTGGTACCATGAAAAGAATACCTCTAATTATCGGGATCTCCCCCAGGGGATGTTTATGATTTCTGCTAAAGAACATGTTACACTACCCCAAATGGTCTGTTTGATGTTGAATATGAATATTTATATGTTTATATAACATTACGGTAGAAAAATATACCAGGTTTTCGTTATTGGTTTCTAAAAACTTTCTTCAACGTTTTTGCATATCATTCGGGTACAGTTTTTACCTTGGAATCTGCCTTCAAAGGAACATAATTATTTCATGACATAAGCTAGGTATAAACCATAGCAGATTATGGAAATTAACTCGAATTAATTTAATACAATCTGGACAGTTCTATTTCTGAGGGTAGTCTGTTATAAAATTTACTAGAAGTCATTAGATAACTCGATTATGTAAAGGGCCATTAAATTAATAATTGGTAATGGTACAAAGTGTTTTTCTCATGTTTTATGCAGCCATGCATTTAATGGCATATCAGTTATGACAATGGGACGAACAGTTTTGAGGGTACAAAATCTGAAAGGTATTTGGTTACAGCGCCAATCTAAAACAGTTATCATCTTAAGCCTGTCAGGTGTAATAGACAAGAAGATCAGTTATATTTCTAATGACTTGGCAGCCTCCTGTACATGCATATACACCCCGCTCTTTTGATTGTCATATATCATAGGAAAATATATTAATCCCGAAGCTGAAAGCCAAAGGCTTATCAGTCAAATCTGCAAACGGTGGATTATAATTGGATGATTATTTATAAGTTGGGCAACATATGTTTCATATACAGTCGAGAAAGCCAGGAAATTGTTTTTGTGTTGCTTGACAAAATCTGAATTCTAAGATGTTTATCATATGATTCATAACTGATGCGGAGGATTATTTTTATAATTGAGAGGTTCCTTTAGAGTAAACAAATGAGGAACAGGCGTAGTTATGATAACACATTTGTCATTATTATCAATTTGATGATTTCGCAGCATAAAACACTGAAGTTTGGTTATCACTTCGCTAAAAGATGAAAGTCAGATACAGACGGTAAACGCAGGCTTCCATTGTATACCAGTATATAGCAACATAGTTTAAAAGTGGAGTTTTAACAATTTTGTATATTTGTTCTTGAACTTCAAGTTTTTAGACAATAATAATGTTTCTATACAAAGTTAAAATCACTTTAGATCAATTATGTATAATACTCACTTAAGAATATACCTTTAATTTGCAATATTATCCATTTAACTTTGCAGTAGTTAGAATTCTTACCTTGGTGTAGTGGATATGGTGTCCCCTAATAGCAATTGGGCGGTCCGGATTTTCTTCCATGTTGAAGCGTTCTTTAGATTGCCCAAAGACATCAAGTACTGTTTTTTTCCAGGAAATGGACTGGAGAGTTTCTCAATCAGCCTTAGGTTTTTCGATGCAATCAAGCTAAAATGAATAGGTTTAAACTAAATAATATATGCTGATAGGAAACTCAAGAAAGAGTTCAACACATTTTTTTATGGGCGCAATGTCATTGTGTTTTTAGTAACAATGAAAAAAATATCTAATAAAAACGCATATTAACACCTTGTGATATTACGTGAATGATTGTGAAAATAAGCGACTTTTGACAAAAGCCAGGTATTTTGCAGATGAACAAATACCCACTAACCCATAACAATTAATGCCAACATCTCACAGACTAAACATGCAATGCAGGATTCCATCCCAAACCTTTTTAGAAATAATAAATACAGGAAATTAAACGGTCTTATGCAGTAGCTGGGTTTAAGCAATTCTCTATTAATTAATATTTTACAACCGAGAATTTATAAACAAAACCATGTCATATTATGTAGATGGGAACCAGAGGCAGTAAAAACGCCACTTTTATTATTGTTAGGAATACAATTATAATGAAAATATCATAATCTTATCACGGTGTTTTATAAACATTCCACCCGTTTGGCGGGTATTATTCATATATTAATGCTGTTAATTGGTACTGCTTCCGCCTGTCATTTTCAGACAGCTGTAAGTAGGGGTGGGAACCGCAGTGAAACTGTTACATCAATAAACCATTGTTTGCATCATTCATTGTCTTGTTAACTGATCCAGAAATGAATATCTGTGGGAAAGTACATGACCACTATTAACCCAAAACTGATTGTGGAAATACTAGAGGGCTGCATTTCACTATGAGATTGGTACTAACTGACATGTATTAATATAAGACCATATTTAATGAGAACAATCATGATATCAAAAGAAAATCTTGGTAGACTTCAACAAATTTTGAATAACATAGAGACAGAGGTATCTGTAAAGTGTTTCCCAAACAGAAGTTTGAAGATAGTACTACGAAAGGAAGTTAACTGTGCAAATCAATTTTGTTTGTAAAATCCATTCAAGAAACCAAGCCAACAACTGTTGCAAATGATAACACATGTCTGGTGTTGTATTTTTTAGGCTACGGTCAAGGTTATGGCACCAGCAATGATGACCCGTTTTTCAAACACAAGTGCCGTTTGTGTGGCAAGGTCTTTGGTAGCGACATCGCCCTGCAGATCCACGTCCGATCTCACACAGGTTGGCATTTTGTGGTTTTACCCTGTAGATATGAGATGTTCTCAGAGAAAAGGGGGTTAAATGCATGTGCGTTAAGTGTCGTCCCAGATTAGCCTGTGCAGTCTGCACAGGCTAATCAGGGACAACACTTTCCGCTTTAATTTTGTTTTTCGTTTATAGGAAGACTCTTCTTGACGAAAATCCAGTTTAGGCGGAAAGTGTTGTCCCTGATTAGCCTGTGCGGACTGTACAGGCTAATCTGGGAAAACACTTTATGCACATGCATTAAACCCCATTTTCACAGAGGGTCGGGCTCATATATGTCTCCAAGACTGTTTGATGTCATGTTAGGTATGGTATCAATGACTGCCCCACAGTAGTCTCTGTATTGTACATGGAACACATGGTATAATGGACTGTGGGTCGCCATGGCGTAGTGGTATGGTGTCTGCCTAGGGACTGGGAGGTCAGGGGTTTGATCCCCACTGTGGGAGAGTTCTTTAGATCTCCCCAAAAAAGACCAAGTACAAGTTCTAACCAGGAAAGGACACAAGAGTGTTTCGATAAGCCTTAGGCTTTCGATGCAAGCGCTCTTTAATACTAAGTTTTCTTTTTAAACTTTTAAATACATGTTGTTGACATGAAGTGACTATTGAGCTTATTTCATTGACATCCATTTTTACTACCCGAGAGACTTATAGGTGTTATCCAGATCTACACAACTTTGGAAAAACCTATCTAATTGGTAGGTACAAACAACGCTGACCCATTTTATCCACCAATCATATTTTCAATCATATAAATAAGGTTGATACGCTAACTGATTTTGAAAGGGGTTTTAATGTATCAGCTTTCCTTGTACCCGTATAAAAGTGTGTGTTTTTATGCCCCCAGTAGGGTGGCATATAGCAGTTGAACTGTCCGTCTGTCCGTCCGTCCGTCTGTAAACTTTAACATTGGTCATTACTTTTGCAATATTGAAGATAGCAACTTGATATTTGGCATGCATGTGTATCTCATGTAGCTGCACATTTTGAGTGGTGAAAGGTCAACGTCATCCTTCAAGGTCAAAGGTAAAAAACCACGATCCAAGGGAAGTAATAAGCTTTAAAGGGAGATAATTTCTATACCTGCCAAATGATAAATATAAATTTTATTTCAAAGCGGCGCAGAAGGGGGCATTGTGTTTCTGACAAACACATCTCTTGTTTCTCCAAAGTCTAGCCCATTCTGGAGTAAATCGGCAACAACTTTATTATTTGAATACTTATGCAAGTCAGATATGATTGACCAACTGCTATTAAGATAACATTGACACACAGGTATCATTCATCACACATTTATAAGTTTTGCTTGTAAAAAAACGGTATCAAAATACCATTCATTTGTAGCTAATNGATGCAATCGCTCTTTAATACTAAGTTTTCTTTTTAAACTTTTAAATACATGTTGTTGACATGAAGTGACTATTGAGCTTATTTCATTGACATCCATTTTTACTACCCGAGACACTTATAGGTGTTATCCAGATCTAGAAAAACCTATCTAATTGGTAGGTACAAACAACGCTGACCCATTTTATCCACCAATCATATTTTCAATCATATTAATAAGGTTGATACGCTAACTGATTTTGAAAGGGGTTTTAATGTATCAGCTTTCTTTGTACCGGTAGAAAAGTGTGTGTTTTTATGCCCCCAGTAGGGTGGCATATAGCAGTTGAACTGTCCGTCTGTCCGTCCGTCCGTCTGTAAACTTTAACATTGGTCATTACTTTTGCAATATTGAAGATAGCAACTTGATATTTGGCATGCATGTGTATCTCATGTAGCTGCACATTTTGAGTGGTGAAAGGTCAAGGTCATCCTTCAAGGTCAAAGGTAAAAAACCACGATCCAAGGGAAGTAATAAGCTTTAAAGGGAGATAATTTCTATACCTGCCAAATGATAAATATATTTTTTTTTTCAAAGCGGCGCAGAAGGGGGCATTGTGTTTCTGACAAACACATCTCTTGTTTCTCCAAAGTCTAGCCCATTCTGGAGTAAATCGGCAACAACTTTATTATTTGAATACTTATGCAAGTCAGATATGATTGACCAACTGCTATTTAGATAACATTGACGCACAGGTATCATTTACCACACATGTATAAGTTTTGCTTGTAAAAAAAAGGTATCAATGGACCATTCATTGGTAGCTAATCCACATTCAAACATGTCCATTTGTCGACATCCCAATAAGGCTGGTATTGTTGACCATCGTTCGTAAGTTTTTCCTGTGAGGAATTATCATTGACTTCCAAAGACGTCTGTTTTGTTGGACAGATATATCTCATCAGCTAACAGGAACATTTTCAACTGCAAATAAATGTTTTTATTATTTATTACTTACATTGTATTTTATAAAACTCTAATTCAGTTGCATTTATTCCAATACGACAAACAACTAAGCATTTATAAGACTCATGGGGTTTCATTTTGATAATTTACATGGTGCAAACAGACACAGNCATCAGGATCCAAACTGTTTGCTATTTTGATAGTGGTCTTTGAAAAAAGTGAAGAAAATGATGATCTAAGAAATTCAGCAGGCAACATTTTAGCAGACGACACATTTCCCAGCATGCAAATGGTTAATGGGTCTGTTTTGTGGGACAGATATATCTCATCAGCTAACAGGAATATTTTCGACTACGAATAAAAGTTTTTATTTTTATTTATTACTTACATTGTATTTTATAACACTCTAATTCAGTTGCATTTCTTCCAATACGACAACAACTAAGCATTTATAAGACTCAGGGGGTTTCCTTTTGATAATTTACAAAGTGCAAACAGACACAGCGGAATGTATGTTCTATGAGGCCCTTATAATTTATAGTTAAGAGCCCAGGGGTTTTAATAAAACCCTAACTTCATAATAAAGAAACTATGTATCGCATCTGTCATCCAGCATCGCCATGTTTTATTTACATTTTGGGGTTAATTTCGAAAAGCAGATACAGATATAAAACTGGGAGTTTTCATTAGTTTAGAAGATTAATGTTGTTGGTATGTTTCTTGTATGAGTAATAATCATTGTTAAGAAGAAGTTTCCGTCAATTAAATGACCTAGTAGGGGAATATAAGTGAGTTATGAACGCTGGCCAACAACTGTCCATGTTTATGCGTGCTAGTGGAGGCAGATAGAGATTCGTTTGTTACGTCCAAAGGGGGTGTGCACGAGGTCCCAAGGCTATTTTATGACAGGGCAAGGGTGGAATACACCTTGCTTACTTATGGACTGCTTTGCAGGGATGACAGCAAATTAAAGAAAACTTGGCTACTGTCATAATAAGACGAAAAAACCTTGATGCATGGGTCTGTCGTAAACAGAAAGTGTTAATATTTGTCAACACTCTCACTTGCTATCAAAATGTATGCATGCTCTGCTATAGCAAAATGCATCAAAAACAAGGCCATTGCTTTATTATCATTTTAAGTAATTGGCTGTCGTAAAATGTTTTAAAATGCTGAAAGCCTTATAGGCTGAATGGCAAAACAAATGACACTACAGAACCAAGTTTCGAAACTTATTTTAGCGGACTAATTTGGTCTTGCCAGAAATTGTATTGATGCCAACAATTATTAATAATTATTTTAGCTTTGAAAAATTAAACTTATTTTTCATTTCTCAAGTCCGTCGTGTTACAAGAGAAGTTTTAGACGTGGTAGGAGATGTTTATATCAGTTTTCATCGATCAGCAAGTGGTATTTGGAAATTAACACTGACTGTTTGGACATTCCACTATGGGCGTTAGAGGAAAAGTGTGAATTATTAAAGAGGCATATTGGAAGTTGGTGGAATACGTAAGTAAACCCAGTTTTTAATTGGATTAGCGAAAAGAATTATATTCCAGTTATGTCAAACATAATGTATAAATTTCTTACAACCTTACTTGGGGGANGGAAGTTGGTGGAATACGTAATTAAACCCAGTTTATAATTGGATTAGAGAAAAGAATTATATGCCAGTTATGTCAAACATACTGTATAAATTTCTTACAACCATACTTGGGGGATTATTCCCAGATAATTTTAAGTTTTAACTTTCCTGCATGAGGTCTTCAAGCTGTGATAAAAAATGGCATATAATTTAAAGTTAATTTTGAAAATGAATTCTGTTTAAACATGCTTTTTCTCATATATGACTGTATTAATGAGTGAAGCAATCCCTAACGTTGAATTTTTCTTTCACATGGTTTTATGATCCTTTACTATTGTAATTTAAAATGTTTTTTGCATTTTCTGCGTCAAATTAGGAAGCGTTTCCATGAAGTTTTGTAATTACAGATCAATTAAGTTGAAAATAATTTGCGCAAATTTGATTTAATAAGTGTCAGGCCTACAAAGTCATGTGGAACTTAAAGATTGCAGGCAGTTTTATAGTTATTTTCTCACATTTTACCCATTTTTGATGAATTTTATTCTTGACTAAATTGTTTTGGTAACACCCCTAGTTTCCTTTGAAAGTGACGACCCAAAAGGCGGATGCATGCCGCACGTGCAAGCTTCTGTCAATTAGCATTTTTTTCTTTGCAGCTAATTATTCTGGTTAATTAAAAATTATAGAAATTTCAAGAATTATCACTATAAAGTGTGTATTATGTGTGCATACAACACAAATTAGCAAGGTAAATCACATGGTGAGTTTCCCGTAATTAAGATATATGTGTGCACCAAAATGAAGCCCAAATAACTCTTAATGTAAGGTGATTAATGAATAATAAAAAAACTTTGGAAATTTTCTCGTTTAAAATAAAAGATTCTGTGACCAAGTTCTGCAATTTAGCAGTACTTTCAGTTTTTCCAGAGATAAGTAGAGTTTTCAGACAAAAGCGGAATTTGGGGACATCTTTGTCATACAAACGTGTTTTAAGTTGTTGTTTAAAATAATGACTTTATTTTTTTGTATGACCCTCGGTTNTGAGTTTATCTTGAGAAATGATCTAAAAATGTGTCTATGGGCATTATAATTGAAAGTCCAGAATTAAGTGGCCATAACACCTGGGTGTAGGGATCCCTGGGTAATTGACAGGACTTATAAAGGGAGTTTGGGTGTCAGAGAAATGCATGAATGGGGCGAAATATTTTCAGATAAATTACATAACTTGACTGCCGCACAGGTTTGGGACTTCCTGTTTTTAGAAAAGTGATTTTTATAAACTAAATTTAATGCCCTAACAGTGTCATTAATACCATTTTTGCTGGATTATTAAACTGACACATGACAGACTGGTCATCACAAGTATTTTTCCCCATTTTAGGTTTTTTTTTCAACGTTTTATAGACACAGGTTCACAGACTATGTTTGGAGCTAATGGCCACAACCAAATCAAGCAGAAATCTAATTGAATCTCTAGTGGACACCTTTCTATATAAATGACATAACTGTCTTTTGACGAAATGTTTTTATGTTTTCACACAAAAGTTGACATCAGGCCCTGACCTGTCAAAGATAATTATATATTTAAATAGTAAGCCATCTTTACTTGTGTTGAGAAAAAGCCAGTTCTGAATTGAAAGCAAATATGGATTGGGTAGGCTAGTAAGAAGTCATGTATCTTTATTTTTCAATTTTCCGGTAAATGCGAGATATAATTGCACCACCCATGGCACACCAGCATTTCTATGCGCATTTGTGGAAACTATATATACAATGTAATGACATGTTGCTATAATTATGTGTTAAAATGCATGATTAATAGCAGCTGTCAGGGCGCTGGTTCATCTGTAGCGTTATACTTGCCACCCTTTTGTCTTTGTCAGAAATGAATTCACAAAGAACATTTCACTTACTGTTGCTTCTTTTGTTGATCACTGTTAAGCAATAACAGGTTCAAAATATTGTGATTTTTTGTTTTACTGAATCTGGTTTTGTTTTGCTTCAAATTTNAAAATGCATGATTAATAGCAGCTGTCAGGGCGCTGGTTCATCTGTAGCGTAATACTTGCCACCCTTTTGTCTTTGTCAGTTATGAATTCACAAAAAACATTTCACTTACTGTTGCTTCTTTTGTTGATCACTGTTAAGCAATAACAGGTTCTTAATGTTGTGATTTTTTGTTTTACTGAATCTGGTTTTGTTTTGCTTCAAATTTCTTGACTAAATTTAAGTAAGAATGTTCTAACACAGTAAATAAAATATCATCCAAACAAAATCATTATGATCACTAATTAATGAAGTTAATTGATATTTATAAGGCTAAAAATCTACATTCTAGTAAACAGATAATACACGACAGTTTGCAGGAATGAAAACAGTTCACACTCATTTTCAAATCTATGAAAGTGGAGTCGGAACGGCTGTCAGTGCTGCACATATCAGTTCAAATATATTGGGTTCTTATATTGATATAAATCATTTGGTAGAGCAGTGGGTGATGCTTCTGACACTCTGTGTCTGCCAATGTACCTCAGAGCCCAGCCAGTTGGCTCATCAGCCAGGGTCAGGGCCACACCAGGGGCTTGCTGGCAGTTTAACTGCATGCAGTTATTGAACTGGACAACTGTGCATCAAATTGTGCTGATGCCCCTGTCAATAACATTTACTCTGAACAGTGAATTGTAACGGCCCAAATTTAGAACGGGTTTTTTGAGTTTTTTTAGATGGTGGTGGTTGTGCTGATGATGGTGCTGTTGATGATGATTTCAGAAAATGCATGCAAAACAGTGCAATATTATAAGAAAAATATATTTAAATAAATGGTCAGTTGCAAAACTACACTTTACATTTATTATAATGAACTATTCTAAACTAGCATCCATATTTGGCATATTAATTTCTGTTAAAATCAATGTTTCGATCGATTAACCTGATTGAATATGAAACAATTGATGATTGTGTTCATTTGAATCCCATGCTACCATTTCCAAGTTTATTTCTCAGCCAATATTGTGGGTGGGAGTCTTCATTTCAACAATTAACAGGACGCCTGTCAATTAGAGATATACACCATGCTGCTTTATGAAGGGCTCACCTACTGAATTATAAGATAACCCAAGTGCTCATACAAAATTGATTTATTGCTTCTGATAAAAAACTTAACTCCCTCTCCAGGAACTGGCATATTTGAAATGTCTTTATATGCCAGTCTTATTGCTGGAATTGATAGCTATTGTGGGCTTTGGGGCGTCTTTTTGGGCGATGAAAAACACAAACCATTGTGTTGCGATTAAGGTGACTTAAGAATATTAAGTATTTATAACAATAACAACACAGAGAAAATTGTCTAAGGCTGGATGCAAGTTTTCTTCTGAAATGCTTAAGAAATTTTGTATTTCTTTGAACATATCAAACTCTTGTTTAAATCGTTCTCCATTAAATTTTGTTAAAAAAAATACTGTATGCAAGCATAAATGACAATCATATAATGATAATTTTAATAATGGTCCTAATATAATGCATACGATAAGGAGAAAAGGATTAATACCAGTTAGTTTTGTATCATAAAAACTTAGCCCCAATATGTTATCAAATGAAAATGATGATGTGTTTCTGTTTGGCGCGATGTTTTCTATGTGTCCTAAGTGTACATGCTCTCTTTTTACTTTAAACATATTTTATTTCCAAATAATGACATTGTACAAAATATATACATTTTGTCCAAACATACATAATGGAAAAAGGGTCAGACCTAAAGTTCTTCAACCTTATCGGGGTCTTTCTCTTGCAATAGTTTTAAAATGTTATGATGGTGACAGACTAACAACAATGTCTTTATATGCCAGTCTTGTTGCCCAGGAATTGATAGCTATTGTGGGCTTTGGGGGCGTCTTTTTTTGCGATGAAAAACAGAAACCATGGTGCGCTTTAGGTGACTTAGGAATAACCCATTTATGCCTAGTGGACTCTCCCATCCTTCAAAATTGGATCAATTTATTTCCAAAATAAGAGATGTCTGGTATATTTATTTCTATTTTTAGAATACTTCTCACAGAAATTCCTTTAAGCAAACAGCGTATACCCTGATGAGACGCCGCATTATGCGGCGTCTCATCTGGGTCTACGCTGTTTGCCTAGGCCTTTTTTTGTAGACGCTAGGCATAAATGGGTTAAGGTGACTTAAGAATATTGAGTATTTATAACAATAGCAGCACAGAATATTGTCTAAGGTTAGATGTAAGTTTTTCATCTGAAATGCACGACAAATTTTGTATTTCTTTGAACATATCAAACTCTTGTTTAAATCTTTCTCCATTTATTTAAAAAAAAAAATACTGTATGCAAGCATAAATGACAATCATAGAACGATAATTTGAATAATGGTCCTAATATAATGCATATGATAACAAGAACGAGCAAAAGAGTAATTCCAGTTAACTTTGCATCATAAAAACTAAGCTCCAATATGTTATCAAATAAAAATGCTGATGTGTTTCTGTTTGGCGCAATGTTTGCTATGTGGACTAAGTGTACATGTTCTCTTTTTACTTTAAACATATTTTATTTTCAAATAATGACATTGTACAAAATATATACATTTGGTCCAAACATACATAATGGAAAAAGGGTTAGACCTAAAGTTCTTCAACATTATCGGGGGTCTTTCCCTTGCAATAGTTTTAAAATGTTATGATGGTGACAGACTAACAACAATGTCATTTACACAGTATACATGTTCTCTATTTAAGATGGCCCACTCCATGAAGCTTTTATGCTGGGCAGCTTGTCCCTGGGGTGGAGACCCAGCTTCTCTGACCTCCCCCACCCTGGAGCATGGACAAGTATGTATCATAGAAACCATATGATCATTCTCTCTCTCTACAATCAGGCCTTTTTCTTGCCATTTTGGGAAAAATGCAATTTCGGGATTGGGAAAGTTTTCGCGCGAAAAGTCCACTGATTTGGGAAAAACTAATTTAATATAACTCTTTTTAATAATTTAAATTAGAAGAACAAAATCATATAAAATGTAGTTATATACTGTGTAAGATGTAATTAAATTAAAATAAAATTAAGATATAATAATCAAAAGGCACTTCTTTCTAAAAATATTTATAAAAGAAATCATTTCGGAATGGGTCTGTCTAACGGACCTGTAGATACGCCAGGAAAAGGCCTGACAGTTAATATAGGCGAAATTAAGATGAACCCAATATACACACATTAGGGAATTTTCCTTGCAAACAAAAGGCAAAAATAATATACTAACAGAATGAGTTTAATTTTAAAATAAAACATATCCCATAGACTGAATGAAAACATTAATTAAAATGAATATGCCAAGGTTATAAATTGAATTTAATGGTCAACATTTCCCACGATATAGTGTTTGAATTTTTTTTATAAAAAAATAAATAAAAAATACTATCTTAAATGAGATAACATGTACAGGTAGTAAACTGGTGAACATTTTATAATAGTTAAGTAGAAAGTAGATCTCTGACTTTTGCTCATTGTCTGTTATATTCCGAGAAAATCCCTTCATAAACATCGGTGTAATTATGTTGCAGATCGGTATAATATGTTGAGGATCACACGCACTATACAATACGTCTCCTGTCTCGCTGATAAGCACTGTTTAGNATGCCAAGGTTATAAATTGAATTTAATGGTCAACATTTCCCACGATATAGTGTTTGAAATAATAAAAAATACTATCTCACATGAGATAACATGTACAGGTAGTAAACTGGTGAACATTTTATGATAGTTAAGTAGAAAGTAGATATAATATGTTGAGGATCACACGCACTATACACTGCCTCACTGATAAGCACGGATTAGTATCTCCCCTTTCTAATATGAAATTATCTTGTTATGCAGAAATAAATGGGCCTATCAGATTATTTGTTTCTTTGAAATCTCAGCAATTTCTTTCATGAAGTTATCACTCTATCNAGTTGACTGGTTAACATTGTATGATTTAAGTAGTTAAGTAGATCTTCAGCTATTGCTTAGTGTTATATTCTGAGAAAATCCCTTCATAAACATCGGTATAATTATGTTGAAGATCGGTATAATATGTTGAGGATCACACGCACTATACAATACGTCTCCTGTCTCCCTGATAAGCACTGTTTAGTATCTCCACTTTCTGACAATCAGATATTATTTTCATCAAGGCTTGATATGAAATTATCTTGTTATGCAGAAAAAAATGGGCCTATCAGACAGACTAACACCAGATAAGACTTGTTTAAAGGCTATTTCAGAGATTATTTTTTTCTTTGAAATCTCGGCAATTTCTTTCATGAAGTTATCACTCTATCTTGTTAGGAAACTTGTGGTGCCATTGTTGTTTCAAACTGTTTTTTTCTCTCTTGAGTCTAAGTGAATAATAAGGCAAGAATAAATAATGCTTATAATAGCTACAAGGTCACAAAACATGCTTCTAAAACATTTAATTCTTTGAAATCTTAAATGTTACAGATTGTGATATACCATTCTGTTCAAAGGGGCACAACTCATATAGAACTAAACATGCTCTGAAATTGTTGTTATCTGTAAATAAAATATTGTGATAACNATGAATCAGCTTGCATTTTTTTTCAGAATAGTCTAGTTCCTTTTGCTCTCAGGTGAGCGCCTTAGGGCCTGATGGCCCTCTTGTTTTTTTTTTGTACTTTGCAAACCTTGAATTTAATTAAAAAAAAGTAAGAGCATTGTAAGTTGTAATATAAAAATAAACTAATTAATGAATTTTCTATTGCTTCTTTTATTGATATTCGTGCACAGTTTGTTTCCGCCAAAACTTGCCTAAATGTCGATGATTTTTAACTGATTACGTTTAACAATGGCATTAGTATTAAAACAAGTGAAAAAAGTTCAATGCGCGAGGAAAAGTGCGCTTTCGAAGCCATAGAAACTGGGAACCGAAACACACTTGGCGAGATACAATCATGGAAGCATTCAGAGCCTTCGGTGCTGCAAGGTCTTCAGAGCTAATTGGGGGCTTAGAGGATATGATATTTATTATCTGCTCTATGAAATTATACCAGTTTTTATGGGTATTCATCATTTTTATCAGCCAGTTTGGCACAGCCAGTGATTATTGCTCCTTGATATACGACCGAATATTGGGCATGACCATTCTGCGCTTAATCCCGAAACCATGCAAGTTTCTAGCCCTTGGTATTAAATATAATGATTTGGATCATTTTCTGAGAAAATGGATGTCATATTTATATGTCCTGTTCTGGTAAACAGGCACAAATTGTTCTGTTTATCACGAAAAGTATGTATCGTTAAGGAATTAATGTGTCAGTGCTGGTTTTAATGCTGATAATAATTCTGTCTGATAATTTTATCGAATATATATTCTGTTGATGCAATCTTGACATTATGTTGAATCATACATTTGACAGAAGATTGCAGGATGCTTTAAGGAGACGAAAAAACACTTTTTGTCTGATATTTCAAACCTGACAGGGCTTTAGCAAGTTATGGTTTAACAATTTTTCTCAGTTAACAATTTGGCATAATAACCATATGGTTGACAGACGACAGGGGGAGCCCAGCCCAAAGACTGAGGGAAGTGACAGGCAGGAAAAAAGTGACAGGCAGGAAAAAAGTGACAGACAGGAAAGAATCGATAGGCATGAACGAAAGCACTACGATGAACGAAGGCATTACGAAAAGGACCACAGGCCGAAGGAAATCAGTCCGTCTCGATCATCTCATGAAGCCGCTAAGCATCAAAGGTCCGCTGAGGAAAAAGAGCGANCAGGGAAACATTCAGAGCCTTCGGTGCTGCAAGGTCTTCAGAGCTAATTGGGGGCTTAGAGGATATGATATTTATTATCTGCTCTATGAAATTATACCAGTTTTTATGGGTATTCATCATTTTTATCAGCCAGTTTGGCACAGCCAGTGATTATTGCTCCTTGATATACGACCGAATATTGGGCATGACCATTCTGCGCTTAATCCCGAAACCATGCAAGTTTCTAGCCCTTGGTATTAAATATAATGATTTGGATCATTTTCTGAGAAAATGGATGTCATATTTATATGTCCTGTTCTGGTAAACAGGCACAAATTGTTCTGTTTATCACGAAAAGTATGTATCGTTAAGGAATTAATGTGTCAGTGCTGGTTTTAATGCTGATAATAATTCTGTCTGATAATTTTATCGAATATATATTCTGTTGATGCAATCTTGACATTATGTTGAATCATACATTTGACAGAAGATTGCAGGATGCTTTAAGGAGACGAAAAAACACTTTTTGTCTGATATTTCAAACCTGACAGGGCTTTAGCAAGTTATGGTTTAACAATTTTTCTCAGTTAACAATTTGGCATAATAACCATATGGTTGACAGACGACAGGGGGAGCCCAGCCCAAAGACTGAGGGAAGTGACAGGCAGGAAAAAAGTGACAGGCAGGAAAAAAGTGACAGACAGGAAAGAATCGATAGGCATGAACGAAAGCACTACGATGAACGAAGGCATTACGAAAAGGACCACAGGCCGAAGGAAATCAGTCCGTCTCGATCATCTCATGAAGCCGCTAAGCATCAAAGGTCCGCTGAGGAAAAAGAGCGAGAACATCACAGGGTACTGCAGTCAGTTGCAGTCTCCCTGCACCTGAGTCGCCCAAGCCCAGTGATGTCCATGTCTAACGTTTCCCTGATGAGCAGCTACCCAGTGATGTCCTCCTTGCCGTCGCAGCCTCCATTCCCCCACCACCGCGCTCCCGTCATAATCTCCGTCTCAATGGCAAATGGCGACCCGTTCCGGAACACCATCCTGTCATCAAACATCCTCGACAACGATGACAACCTTGAGCAGTTCATGGAGATCGACAAGTCCAAGACGAGCAAACTACAGCAGCTGGTGGACAACATCGAGCACAAGCTGACGGACCCAAACCAGTGCGTGATCTGCCACCGCGTGCTCAGCTGCAAGAGCGAGCTCCAGATGCACTACCGCATCCACACAGGCGAGCGTCCGTTCAAGTGCAAGATCTGCGGCCGCTCGTTCACGACAAAGGGAAACCTGAAGACGCACATGGGAGTGCACCGCTCCAAGCCGCCCCTGCGCATGATGCACCAGTGCCCTGTGTGCCACAAGCAGTTCACGAACCTGCTGGTCCTTCAACACCATATACGCAGCCACACGGAAATGTCCGGGCTGCGTCCGATGCCGGGTTTGAGCCACCTGGGGATGTTTGCATTGCGGCCGAGTTTCGAGGACCACATGATGGTGTCTGGAGGGGGTGGAATGGGTGGAATGTTCAGCATGAAGCGCATGTACCAGGAGGAGGAGGTCAGAGAGCTGGACCTGAGCAAAAAGCCGAGACTGGAGCGTGATGAGAAGAGTCTTAATACCTCCATTGGCAGTGCACACGGTGAGCTCTTAGTTATTTGAACCGCATTCTGGGAAAACTGGGCTTAATGAATGTGTGTAAAGTGTGTAAAGTGTCATACTGGATTAGCCTGTGCAGGCTGCACAGGTGAATCTGGGACAACACTTTGCGGTCTGTCTCAATACCTCTATTGGCAGTGCACACGGTGAGCTCATGATTATTTCATACAACTTGCTCGTACTATATATATATATATTATCTCTTTATGCTGGTACTTTGGATATATATTGGATTTCATGCCTGTTGAGTACCTTCTATGATTCCTTATGGAATTATTTATTATATTATAACTGGGCCTTATGCATGTGCGTTAAGTGTCATCCCAGATTAGCCTGTGCAGTCCACACAAGCTAATCAGGGACGACACTTTCCGCCTGCTTTTTTT
The DNA here is from genome assembly GCA_007657795.1 of Dreissena rostriformis. Lineage (NCBI taxonomy): Eukaryota > Metazoa > Mollusca > Bivalvia > Myida > Dreissenidae > Dreissena > Dreissena rostriformis. The sequence goes on along the minus strand of VMBQ01007542.1, from coordinate 17,953 downwards.
GCATTTCTTTGTTTATAGAAAGTATCTTCTAAAAGAAAATCCAGTTTAAGCCGAAAGTGTTGTCCCTGATTAGCCTGTACAGACTGCACAGGCAAATCTGGGACGAAACTTCTGGTACTTTGGATATATATTTGATTTCATGCCTGTCGAGTCCTTCTATGATGTGTTATGGAATAATTTATTTCCCTGAAAATGATCTTGCTTTATCTGTGCATTTAACTATATTATTTTCTTTTGTATTTTTATCTTATCATGATAATTATAAAACATGTATTACAAAAACAACAAGTATCACATATGCCATTGTTTGCAACTCTTTCAAAGCTTAACCCATTTATTCCTAGTGCCTAGAAAAAAGGCCTTCGCAAACAATATAGACCCAGGTGAGACGCCGCATGATGCAGCGTCTCATCAGGGTCTACGCTGTTTGCTTAAAGGAATTTCTGTAGGAAATATTCTAAATATAGAAAAAAATACACTAGACATCCCTAATTTTGGAAATAAATTGATCCAATTTAGAAGGACGGGAGAGTCCACTACGCATAAATGGGTTAATAAACATCAGCTATTTTCCACGATTAGTGACCATCAAGTTTTTGAATGTATCCAACAGATAATGGAAATGGATCTGTTAATGATGACTCCAGTGATGAACTTCAGGATGAAATGGATGATGAAGCAAACAAAATGGCCGCAGATGAGGCCAAAAAAAAAGGGGCTGGTAAGTCTTAATTTATTTTTAAAAAATCTTCAGGAATTACAAAAACATTATTACCAATGTTAATTGGGGATGTTTTATGTCATGAAACATGGGAATGATGTTATTCATGTATTTTTCTCATTACATTTTCTCTTCTTCTGCCTTAACACCAATGTCGTTTTTCTAGAATTCTAGAATTTCTAGAATGGTTTATAAGAATTCCCAACTACCGAACAAACATAAAGATAAATGTTTATCCAAGTTCACAAGACCTAAAAACTACAGATAAAAAAATATTTGAAAAAAAAGAGCAAAATTGATAAATAATTATTGCAATTGTTGTTTCGGATGATTTTAAATATAAATCTCCAGCTTAGTATACTTTCATCAGTGATATAATGCATATTTCTCTGTTCATTCAGATTGCAGAGACGAGCGATGGGCGGTCAAGTCCCGAGGATTCCCGAGGCATATTGGAGGACAGGAAGCTTCCCTTAGTGTCGTCTGCTATGAAGATGGAGAGAAGTATGGGTCCTGAGCACAACTTCCTGCGCTCCAGCAGCCCCAAATACCTCCAGGAAGACTCGAACCCGAGTGCCGAGGAGAGTTACAAGAACTACTCAACATCGCTGGCTGCCCTGGAGGAACGAGTGCGGCAGATTGACAGCACGATGGCACGCAATCCACTGTCCCAATTCCATGCCGCGCCGTTCTTACTTGCACCGAGCTACAGTGGAGACGGTGCCACGTCGCCCAGGTCAGAAACGGGGTCGGAGGAAAGTCGCAAGAATTCACTGGGTGGGGAGGGAGGCATCAGCAGCAATTTCCTGCTGGGCGCAATCGATGGGCAGGCAATCGACGCCAATATCAAGGCTACAACGTGTAACATTTTCTATAAAACATTCGCTTGTAAAAGCGCACTCGATATTCACTACAGGTCCCATACGAGGGAGCGTCCGTATAAATGTGACCTTTGTGACAGGTCGTTCACCACGCGAAGTAACATGAAGCAGCACTTGTTGACCCACAAACTGAACGGAGGGTCGTCGGAAAACGGTGATTGTGAAAGCAATAACAACAACTGTTGTACGCCGAATCAAAATGACAATGAGAGTGACGATGATTGTGACAGTCACGATTCAGGCAGTTTAGAATCTCACACAAATATTAACAATGACTCTTTGGAATCCCCGTCTCAGGATAAAATTGAAAAAGAACAAATCTCAACCAGTTCTACGAGTTACTCTGAGGAGACTGCAAAGCTGGCCAGTTATATTCGACCAATGCCAAGTTCCTCTACATCCCCATCGACTGCTACTAGCGTGCAGCGAACTGCCGCATACACCTCCCCGCCTGATTTATCCAGTCAGTCCCCATTTGTTAGCAAAACCCCAACTGTTAAGCACCAATGTTTAGTATGTCAGAAAGGTTTCTCGAGTGCAAGTGCACTCCAAATCCACATTAGGACTCACACAGGTGACAAGCCGTTTAAATGCTCGGTTTGCGGGAAGGCTTTCACCACCAAGGGTAATCTGAAGGTCCACATGGGGACTCACATGTGGAACAACAGTCCTAGCCGTCGCGGAAGACGGATGTCCATAGAACCACCATTCTTGCTGGCGCACAAAGAAAACCCGTACCTGCCACCCGGATTTCAATCGAGGGCCGATTTCTATCCATTCCAGTTTCCTCCTTTCATGAACGGTCTTCCTACGCCACCAAAGTCTCTGTCGGACCTAAGCATGCTTCCTGGTATGGTAAACTACATGAGCCAAAAGAGAGAGATTTCCTCCCCTCCAAATGAAGAGCGACGAAAAGCAGAAACAAGTCCGGTACAGGTCGACAAGCCCAAGTACGCTGAATCCGGAGAACTGGACCTGAGCATGAAGTCAAACGGTTCCTCCGGCGGGTCAAGGTCGTCCGAGAAGACCTCTCCATCGAGTGTTGACTCAAACTCGTCCACAGGTATGATTTCCCCGCCCCACATGTCCCTGGGGTGGGGGTGGAAGGCCTCCTGTCACCTCTGTAGCCGATCCTTCCCAACGCCGGCGGCGCTGGAGCACCACATCCGCAGCATGCATTTCACGGGAACCATTGTTCCAAAGGTCGAGGCCTCTTGATGGTCATTTTATCATTTGATGAAAACTTAAGGACATGTTTAACACCTTACAAGTAACTTACACATAACTAGGACTTACACCACCATTGTTGATAGAATTTAGAATGAAGGTTTTCTTACAAGTATTTTTCTTACTTAGATGTAAATACTTTGCACTTTAACGAAAAAGGTGGATGTAATGTTAATGGCTTTTTTTTGGACATGATGGTTGAAGTGGAAATAGTATTAATTGCTAAACTAGTCAAAATGTGCCTGATTATCTTGAAAAGCCTCATTATTATTTACATACCAGAACTTGGAGGCATCAAAAGAAAATTGAAGGCTTGAAAATAAAAACTGATGAACATCTTGCTAGAACGATATCAGACTATACGGATAAGCCAGAAGATGGATGGAAAATGACTGCAGAATTTGAAGATCCAATGAATTGTTGGTATGGAGATTTTGTGGTTTCTACTTGAAGAGCTTGTGGGTGTGGTATGGCCAGTGGGTGGGGCATGGCTCAATGTACTAATGTGGAATTGGAGGGCACCTGCACCTGAGAGACCTGGGAAACTGTATCAATCTCTCAAATTTCTCAAATAGCTCTACTCTATGAAAAGTTTGATTTCAAATCATAGAGAAACTTTCAAGATCTTTAATGATTATGACCATGCTTACGCAAATCTAGATGTAAAAAATGCTTTCAGTTTTTTTATTGTTTCTTATACATTTGGTATAATAAATAAGAAAAACATGTTACAAAGCTTGAAATTAATATGTGTAATTATAAACTGATTTTGGTAGATACACATTTAAGGATCATGGCCATGTAAAACTGTATCTCAGTTGTTTCAATGTTTTCACTTGGTATTCATGATTAAACTTGTCACTAAGCCACACATTATAAATATACATGAATGTTAATGTATATAATTATTTTGTTTGAATGTTATTGGATCTGATTGAATTTATTTAAATGTGTGACTACTCTGTACTTATGATGTTGTACTTACGGTTTTATTATTTCAGTATTCCATAATAATATTTTGTTTCATTCATATTTAGTACAAATTGGGTAAATATATGTAATAGTTCTTCTATTTTGATTGATAGTTGAAATTTTGTTGGGAATCTATTTTTCTTACAGATTGTGTGCTTAGAACGTATGATTTGAAAAAGTACTTGGATTAAATTTGGAAATTTCTCAGCAAATATAATTATGTACTGTTTTAACAACAAGATTTTTTTTATCTACGGATATGGTTTTAAAGATCATCGTTTCTGGCACAAGTGTTAACTTGTATTTTTTTCAGATAATTAAAAAAAAAACATGTTCAGTTAAAAAATGTTTCCCTCATTGAAAAAGATAATAACAAATTATGTTTTTTTTTTTTTATAGAGTTCATAATGATAAAAGTAAATAGTTTACATTTTAGAACTGAGATGATTTTTCGCTGATTTTGTTTGAAATTCAGCATTGCAATTCTTGTGTTCATTCACTCTATGTAGGTGCTTTTTTCAAATGTGGAAATGCAGCTCTAGTCAAAATGGGAACACATAGGTGGTGTAGTTGTCACAATGTTGATATGTAGAATCTCCTAAGGGTGTGAATTGAGCAATGTTGTTGTTGTGTACCAATATCTCATATTCACAAAATGAAGATGTGTTTCAGTTAGAGGTCATATTTTATTTGTGTTTTATTTCTATTTACGGATTTTTGTTCGATTGCTTGTGAGTGTATAAGTTGTTAGACATCTTTTCTGATTAGTATTTTGATAAAGCACTTGTTTTAATAGCTTTTATTGTTACGCATCCTTTGTTATACCATTTGCTTATGTTTAGTATGCTTAGAATGCCTTGTATGTTATTCTTTGTAAAGACTGTAAAAAATGTGTCAAAATGGAAAGCCTTAGTAAAAAATGTGTCAAAATGGAAAGGCTTTAAAAAAATGTGTCAAAATGGAAAGACTTCGTAAAAAATGTGTCAAAAAAGTGATAGCTGTATACCTTTATTCATCAGGTACATCACAATTTTGAAGTAGTCTTACCAATTTTTCTTACATGTAATCACTTTTGAAAGCCATTTTGTGAATAAAATCATCAAAAATGTGTTCTGTTAAATTAAAAGGGGCATACTGTCAGTATCTTAATAATAATATAGACAAATAAAAAGTTGCATTATTTCTAAATTATCTACCTGGTATTTGTGTGAAATGTTGTTTTTTTCTACTTCATAATAATATCTTGCTTATAAAATAATTACATTTTGAGCTCATCTGAGCACGAGGTACTCATAGTGAGCTTTTGTGATCACCTATTGTCTGTCCTTTGTTGTGTCGATATTATTTACCTTGTGAACACTCTAGAGGTCACATTTATTTCAAATCTTCATGAAAGTCGGTCAGAATATTTGTCCATATGATTTTGTTTCCAAGTTTTAGACTGGGTCAAGTTAGGTTAAAAAATAGATCAAATTAAAAACAAGGCTTGTTGACACTTTAAAAATTGCATTTTTTTGTCCCATCTTCCTAAAACTTTGTATAAACATTTGGTCTTATGATATCTCAGTGGAGTTCAAAAATAAAAACGTGCCTTGAAATGAAATATTTTTGTTTCATAAAGTATTATTATTCTTAACTCCACCTTGTCAGAATCGTTTAGTTAATTTGGGTCTCAGGTGTGCGCCTTAGAACCCTTGGCCCGCCTTTTTAGCATGAAATACACAGTTCACTGGATTCCAGTCTTGCTTAAAAAATTCTTTTCACATTATATATATTTCACAGTCCTTTAAATGACCTGTCAATTTTGTAGAATTAAAAATGTATTTCTTGTATATTTCTTGTTACGCAAGCTGTCTTTGTTACGCATACAATTTTTGTTGCACAATACGGTGCTTATTTTACTAATTTAGTTGCGTTTTTTTTACTTCATTGTAAATATTTTTAGTATATGATGAACCTGCTTGTCTTAAAACACAGTTGATACATCATTATTTCTTTAAAATGATATTAATTTTGATAACACGTTTAACTACTCTTTCAAAGACAAAGAAAATAATTTTAATAATACCATTCAAAGAAACAATTTTATTTTTTGTTGTTTTATAGAATGTCCATGATGAACACAGTGGATTTAGTTTACAAAACATTTATATTAATTGCGTTGATTATTTAAAGCATACGTTTTATGAGGCCAAACTAACAGCATAATTTAGAGCAAGGAACTGTGATGGTCTAAAATCCATTGTGTGTTTTGTTTTATTTAAATGTGTTTACTTGCCCTTATCTTTCCACTGAAACATGTAAACACTTTATATATGTCAAGATCTTTGAAATTAGTTCATATATTTTCGGTGGAAAAAAACAATCTTCCTGGTTTTGTTTGATTGGTATTATATTATTTCACACCACGTTACTGTTGTGATTGTTGTTGTTTGGAGATGCCAATTCATTGCCAACTTTGCACAGAACATGGCGTCTCATAAGGATCCAAACTGTTTGCTATTCTGATAGTATTCTTTGGAAAAAAAATTCGAAGAAAATGCTAATTTTAGAAATTCAGCAGACGAGATTTTAGCAGACGACAAATATCCCAGCATGCAAAGGGTTAATGTTTTCTTGTCGAGCACATACATGTGAATACTCACTGTTTGCTACATGCTTCATCAAAATGGGATAGTTGCAACACTGCCCCATCTCTTCATTGTATGTACATTTCAAATACAACAGTGTAGCCATATGCCTCGTGAAATGTGTTCATATTGTGTAATACAGAATGTGGTATGAGTGGTCTACGTGTTTTGAATGTGATGTGTAAGATGTCAGCCATGTTTTGTATGATATCATAGATGCAAGACAAAGTAACCATTGTTGAACATTCAAATAAAATAGATATAAAGTTAAGTATAAAAATACTGGTGTTTTTTTTATATGTTATGTATATGTGCATAAATATGGGAATGATACAACGTCAATTGTCCTGAAACCGATTGATACAAAGACATTTTTTTTAATACAGTGGATTACAAGTCGTCAGAAATACACTGCCACTTAGACATAGCTAAAGGATGATATTACTATCTCGTCACTAAGACATAGCTAGAGGATGATAATACTATCGCGTCACTAAGACATGGCTCAAGGATGATAATAATAATATTTTTATTATTATATTGCCACTAAGACAAGGCTAAAGGATGATTATATTATATTGCCACTAAGACGTGGCTAAATGATGATTATATTTTATCTTGCCACTAACACATATCAAAAGGATGATAATACTATTTTGCCACTAAGACATAGCTTAAAGATGATAATACTAGCTTTCCACTAAGACATAGCTAAAGGATGATAATATAATACCACTAAGACATGGCTAATGGATGATAATGTTATATTGCCACTAAGACAAGGCTAAAGGATTATAATACTATATTGCCAATAAGACATGGCTCAAGGATTATAATACTATCTCACCACTAAGACATGGCTAAAGGATGATAATGCTATCTTGCCACTAAGACATAGCTAAAGGATAATAATACTATCTTGCCACTAAGACGTGGCTAACGGATGATAATACCATCTCGCCACTAAGACATAGCTCAAGAATGATAATACTATCTCGCTACTAAGCCATGACTTAAGGATGATAATGTTATCTTGCCACTAAGACATAGCTTAATGATGATAATATTATCTCGCCACAACGACATGGCTCAAGAATGATAATACTATCTCGCCACTAAGACACGGCTAAAGGATGATAATTCTATCTTGCCACTAAGACATAGCCTAAGAATGATAATACTATCTCTTAACTAAGACATAGCTAAATGATGAAAATACTATCTCACCACTAAGACATAGCTAAAGGCTGATAATCCTTTTGTTGGGAATTTGTACATGTTACGACGCTTTCGCGCCTTTGCGCGGAACGTCACGTGACGTTAACGTCATATCTGTGAGTATGTTGTTTTGATACATAGAGAGTTAAATAGATTCAGAACAAGACACAACGCTTTCTTCCTTTTATACGATCACAATACACCTATCTTGCCACTAAGACATAGCCTAAGGATGATAATACTATCTCGTCACTTAGACATAGCTAAATGATGATAATACTAACTCGCTACTAAGACATGGCTCAAGATTGATAATACTATCTCGCCACTAAGACATTGCTAACGGATGATAATACTTTCTCGCCACTAAGACATTACTAACGGATGATAATACTCTCTCGGCACTAAGACATTGCTAACGGATGATAATACTCTCTCACCACTAAGACATAGCTAGAGGATAATAATACTATCTCGCCACTATGACGTGGCTAAATGATGATCATACTATCTCGCCACTTAGACATGGCTAAAAGATGATAATGCTATCTCGCCACTTAGACAAAGCTAAAGGATGATAATGCTATCTCGCCACTTAGACAAAGCTAAAGGATGATAATGCTATCTCGCAACTTAGACAAAGCTAAAGGATGATCATGCTATCTCGCCACTTAGACAAAGCTGAAGGATGATCATGCTATCTCGCCACTTAGACAAAGCTAAAGGATGATAATGCTATCTCGTCACTTAGACAAAGCTAAAGGATGATAATGCTATCTCGCCACTAAGACATGGCTAAAGGCTGATAATACTATCTCGTCACTAAAACATGGTTAAAGGCTGATAATACTATTTCGTCAATAAAACATAGCTAAATGATGATAATACTATCTCGCCACTAAGACATGGCTAAAGGATGATAGTACTATCTCGCCACTAAGACATGGCTAAATGATGATAATACTATCTCGTCACTAAGACATGGCTTAAGGCTGATAATACTATCTCGTCACTAAGACATGGCTAAAGGATGATAATACTATCTCGTCACTAAGACATGGCTTAAGGCTGATAATACTATCTCGTCACTAAGACAAGGCAAAAGGCTGATAATTCTATCTCGTCACTAAGACATGGCTAAAGGCTGATAATACTATTTCGCCACTAAGACATGGCTAAAGCATGAAAATACTATCTCGCCACTAAGACATGGCTAAAGGATGATAATGCTATCTTGCCACAAAGATATTGCTAAATGGTGAATATACTATCTCGCCACTAAGACATAGCTAATGGATGGTGCTGCTATCTTGCCACTAAGACTTAGCTTAAGGCTGACAATACTATCTCGCCTATAATACGTGGCTAAAGGATGATACTACTATCTCGCCAATAGGACATAGCTGAAGGATGATAATGCTATCTCATCACTAAGACATAGCTTAAGGCTGATAATACTATCTCGCCTATAATACGTGGCTAAAGGATGATAATACTATCTCGCCAATAGGACATAGCTGAAGGATGATAATGCTATCTCATCACTAAGCCATAGCTAAAGGATGATAATACTATCTCGACACTAAGACATAGCTTAAGGATGATAATGCTATCTCATCACTAAGACATATCTAAAAGCTAATTATACTATCTCGCCAATAAGACATAGCTATATGATGATAATGCTATCTCGCCACTAAGACATAGCTTAAAGATGATAATACTATCTAGTTAAATAGATTCAGAACAAGACACAACGCTTTCTTCCTTTTATACGATCACAATACACCTATCTTACCACTAAGACATAGCCTAAGGATGATAATACTATCTCGTCACTTAGACATAGCTAAATGATGATAATACTAACTCGTCACTTAGACATGGCAATAGGATGATAATACTATCTCACCACTAAGACATAGCTAAAGGGTGATAATACTATCTAAGCACTAAGACATAGCTTAAGGGTGATAATACTATCTCATCACTAAGACATAGCTAAAGGATGATAATACTATCTTGCCACTAAGACATATCTAAAGGATGATAATGCTATCTCGCCACTAATACATGGCTAAATAATGATAATACTATCTCGCCACTAATACATGGTTAAATAATGATAATACTATCTCGCCACTTAGACATGGCTAAAGGGTGATAATACTATCTCGCCACTAAGACATAGCTAAAGGATGATAATGCTATCTTGCCAGTAAGACATAGCTTAATAATGATAATGCTGTTTTGCCAGTAGAAAATAGCTGAGGATAATACAACTATTTTGCCAGAAGGACCTAACAAAAAGATCATAATAGTATCTTTCCAGTAAGACATGGCAAGATGGTAATAATACTATCATGCCAGTAAGTATCATGATATCATGTCTTGCCTGTAAGATAACAGATCATAATACAATCTTACCAGTAAGGCACATGGAATAATTATAAAACAATATTGCTTATTTAAACGGATCTTATCCGTAAAACATAGCAAAAAGATCATAATGCTTACAAGCTTGACATTATTACATAGACATTTTTTACAGGAATGCATAACACAAAGATCAGTACACAGTTTTTTACAGGGAAAGTGATTAAAGGAACACAGTTATATCCAACATTAAAGTACACGCACGAACCTCAGGATCTGGCAAATAAAATGAGCAACAATATCGTTAGCAAAACAAATAATTGAAGGAAATAAGATAATCGTACGTAAGACATAGTAAATTATAATACAATTATCTCGCAAGTTGACATAGCAAAATATCATAACATAATATTGCCAGTTACTACGATCGGAAACGATCGTAAACTCATCCCGCCAGTAAGATAGGATAATAGAAATATCTAGCTATTTTGACATAACAACATGATCTTAAATTGAGCCTCGTTCTGGGAAAACTGGACTTAATGCATGTGGGTAATGCATCGTCCCAGATTAACCTGTACAGTCTTCACAGGCTAATCAGGGACGACACTTCCGTCTGAACTGAATTTTCGCTAAGAAGAGACTTTTTTTAAATTCAAAATACCATAAAAGTGGAAAGTCTCGACCCTCACCAATATCTAGCTATTGTGACATAGCAAAATGATCTTAAATTGAGCCTCGTTCTGTGAAAACTGGGCTTAATGCATGTGCGTAAAGATTCGTCCCAGATTTGCTTGTTAAATCCGCACTGGCTAATCTGGGACGACACTTTACGCACATGCGTTAAGCCCGTTTTTTCTCCGATCGAGGCTTAATTTATCTTGCAAATAATGAGAGATCGGCACCTAAGGCATTACATGATCACTTACACGTTTCATACCCTCCTAAACTTTATAGTTGCTCTTACATCAGATTATAAGGACACTTGGTGCGTTGCATTTAGTTTTGATAACATGATTTATTTACATTTTAAAAGGTTTTCAATTATGTAAGTGTTAATTTATTCAATCTCGTCTGGATATCAGTTTCGAGCAATATTAAACTATGCATGCTATTGTCTCATATATGGGTCTTTCAATATCGCTCAGGAAGAAAAAACTTTGTTTATCATTGAAACAAATGCAAATAGGCTGATTTGTATAATAATCAGATGATATTGTGTCTGTAAAACGAGTTTAATTTTCTACTTAAATATTCACGGTCGTTCTAAGGGAAGTAAATGCTCACTGAANAAATAGGCTGATTTGTATAATAATCAGATGATATTGTGTCTGTAAAACGAGTTTAATTTTCGACTTAAATATTCACGGTCCTTCTAAGGGAAGTAAATGCTCACTGAACACATATGTGTGTTATCTAGGGTTGTCTACCATTGTTACTGCTCAGTTTTTAGTAGCTTGATTTTAGAAGTTTGAAAGAATGAACTTGATTTATCTTAAGAAGTTTGTTTTCTTCATATTTGTACTACCTTATAAATATGGATTTAAATAAACTTCTACACACACCTGTATGAACAAAATTGATAAAAAAAAATGTAAAAATATGTTTTGAACTTATGTATAATTATTTGAGGCTCGATCGGTCATGCAGGCTCAGTTACCCCTAAAAGTAACCTTTGTATTAAGTGCAAGCTAGGGCTGTGAACGTTGGTTCTTACCACCGCGTCACTAACGTGTATTGATGACGTCTGTTTGAATTAGNCCGTAATCCAACGGCCTTGTCAGAAAAATAACAGGGCCAGTAAATTAAACAAGTTTATATGAGCATTTAAGCATTTATTTAAAATACCGGTAAGAACAACGTTGATTTAAGAATTCGTACGAGTAATCAAGAAGCAATTTCCTTTTTTGATATTCGTTTGTTGAATATTAGAGAACATAATGTGTAAATTCAATTACAGATTATATGAGGTCCCTAAAGACATGGTTGTCAGATTTCTGGAGTTGACAAATTATCATCGGGCTATGGTGTCAATTAGATTACAAATTGTGAAAATGTTGGTACAAGCCATGGTCCTTAAATAGAGAACCATGTGCAAAACTTCTTGTCGCTTTTCAAGAATTTTGTCACTGGAGAATTAAAACTTGCCGAGCATTGCGACATATTTTGGAAAAAATCATTTTTAATATTGTTAACTTGAAATGTTGAAATGTAATTTTATGAAATACAATGTTTGAAGCCTCATAAGTAAAGATTCAGGAATGTTATTTTTTGTTCTTAGATTTGATTTAACTATCAAAGTTAGTGTTTTACATAAAATATAAAATTAAGCAATGAAAAGATGAATGAAGAACTGCAACAGCGATAAGGGCTGAATTATCTTGAGTTAATATTTAAGAAAATTCTCATAATTATGGGCAGTTGATATTGTATCCTTCGATTAGTTTGGGGTCACTGATTTTTTTATCCAAGGAGTCCCCAGGGGCGCTATTTTCTCAACTTTTCATTATTCAGGGTTTAACCCTTGACAATTATTTCCGCAAAAGATCTCTGATTTAGGCTATCGATAGGTGCTCCCCAATTTTAGAAAGGGCCACATTTGATTAAGCATGTCATTGGCAAGGCACTTGAGGGGCCCAGGATCTGAACGATCAAATGAGTGCAATTATGGATGCTATATTGATATGTCATCTTGATTGCGATGAATAGGAAATTGATGGATGGAGGCCTTAAATTTTGTAATCCGAAATAATGCATTCTTTGTATTTTTCTTTGTGTCAAAATTGAACACATTGCTGGGTTACAATTTCTCCCGTCATTAATTTTCAATTACTTGAATAAATGAATTTAGTTGAACATATTGCACGGGCCTGGTTTTTTATAAATGACCAGTGTTACAATAGTCCCATATTTTATACACATATACTTTTCTGCTGAAAAACGTTTGGTAACTAAATTCCTATTGTACTATTTCACATTGTTTTAATTTGCCCACACACAGTTATAGAATGGCAATCAAAATGCTCAAGACTTAACTTCTACACTAATTATTGTTTTGAAAAAGTGCATTATTCAATGTAAACCTGAATTCTTGTTTGTTTATTTGCAGGAGATTTAGCAGACGAAGGCCACGACTACCACTCAGATCCTGAAGGTCATGTGTGCATGAAGTGCCAGGCAGAATTTCTGGATCAGGACAAGCTCATAATCCATCAGAAGGACTGCTTGAAGCCAGTTATGCTTCTGTTTGATGACCATTCCATGAAATCTGAAAACCAGTCTGATCATTGTCACCTGAATGGTTACAATTCACAGAAACAAGCTTCATGTGATCACAGTGAAGAACAGGAAGTGGATGACAGATCCATCATGAACCAGTCCAAGGAGTACCGCTCCTTCAATGCTGCAGATGAAGTGGACGCAGCAGATAAACATGTTAATTTTGAAAATCCAAACAGTGATGCAGAGGAAAGTGACTACAACAAATCACTGGATGAAGAGGGAGAAGACAGTGACTATGAGAGGCCAAGGAAGTTGGACTTAGGCGAGAAGATAAAGGCCAACCCAACTGCAGAAGACATCGCTGCCTACATGCGCCAGTTGTCCAGCCTGGTGCCTACAATGGGAACCAGCGCAAGCTCCAACGTTATGCTTGAACCAATGGAGGCAACGAAAGCAGCCGTACCTTAGTTTGCGGAGAATAACCCGGATGAGGGGAAAGATGTTGGGAAACTCCATGCTGCTTTGTTCAACCTTCAGCAGCAGCAGTTAATGCAGCTGCAGCGGATCCACCAACTGCAGCAGCAACTGGTCAATGGGGGAGGCCCAACCGGTCAGTTTCCAGCTGCCCTCCTCAACGGTCAGTTTGGCTCCAACTTCCCCGGTTTTAACCTCAGCATGGATGCGTTACAGCGAGCGGCAGCAGGGGAGATAACTCGGTCTTTACAGTCCTCTTCCGAACACGATTCCCCGTCTCCCGATTCTGACAGCGAGAACGAAGAGAAGGAGAAATCACAGCCGTCTACATCCCCCACCTTGTCTCGCACGCATTCACCTAGTTACACACCAATCACAGAGCGAGACCTCGGTAAGACCGAGCACGAGGTGTCGCCAGTGTCTCTTCTAATGACAGCAGCAAGCAAAGCAGGGGGTCAAGTCTCCTCAGGCACAAGCAGCGCCGGTCTGTTGGACTTCAGCAGATCATCAAAAGGTGAGACTTTGCTTTTTCAGGTTTTGAAATCTAAAGGGGTACAACAAAAACATTTTGTGGCATGTCATACAAAAAGAAGGTTAAAGGCAGGCGGGTTAAGTGTCGTTCCATATATACCTGTTCAGTTTGCACATACTGAGTCAGACACTTTTGGCCTACTGTGTATTTATTATGTTTAAGAAACTTTTCACTAACAGAAAATATAATAAAGGCAGAATTTGTTTCTCTAGACACACCTCATTAATACTGTACGTCTTATAGTCCTTTTTTGGCATGTCTGTCTCTTGTTCATTGAGTTAAATTTGACAAGCCATTTTTTGCGTGTCAATAGCTCAAGGGCGATTCCCTTTTCCATTTCCTTTAGTCATATTGCTCCATTAAACATCACCTATTGTTCTAAATATGCTTTGCTAATGGTACAATAAGTATGCCAAGCATAAACAATCTGCACTGGCAAATTCAAACATGTTTACGTGTATTGAAATATAATAATTCATCTGCATAACTCATATTCAGAATTCAATGGGGCCCTTTGTTTGCTAAAGATGCTTTTTTGGTATAATAATCTCTTTCAGTATATGTTTTATGATTAGACCTTTTCGAGAAGGGCAACATAAAAGCATTTTCTGTCTTTAATGTGCACTTACAGCAAACATTATTTGATCAAAGCCTCAAATCTTATGAGCTAAGGCATAAAATATTGCTCTATGCATATTGATAATGCATCGGAGATTGTTTTTGTGCAAANTAAAAGCATTTTCTGTCTTTAATGTGCACTTACAGCAAACATAATTTGATCAAAGCCTGAAATCGTATGAGCTAAGACATAAAATATTGCTCTATGCATATTGATAATGCATTGGAGATTGTTTTGTGCAAACAGACAATAAAATATTGTCTTGTCTTGTTGTTCACACGAAGACAGGAGTGTTTGAAGTCTGAGGGTCTGTGTCTTAGTATCTATATGGCTATATTAAAACTGTCGTATAATTATTAGACTGTCTCAAAACATTTGTCTATAGATATGTGAGCACATATTATATACCAAACCAACCTACCCGCACAAGTTATGTATTATTTGTCATAATGATATTGTTCCAGTGTTGTTTCTTTAACCATTTTGGGAATGGCGCCTGGACCCTTTGGATTATGAAAATCGAGTTGTTTTGAATAAAATAGGGAAATTTAGTTTTGTTCTGTACTTTTTGCTTAAAAATGCTATTTAAAAGAGAATAAAAGTGTTTTAAATACTATATTTGATAAGGTTCAACTCACAGCATTGAGATACTTTTTGAGTTTTGAAATTAGGCCGAATTTTCACCCTAAATAGTACCTTAAAAAACCCACTTTTAAAACTCTTGTTCACTTTATATTTTGTATGTAATAAAATTCTATTAGTAAAATTAATTATCTACCAGTTATTGGAATTCTTTAAATAATAATTCGGTAATTTAAGGATCGATTGTGTTATATATAATATGTCCCTATTTCTAATTAATTTTCATTTTTTGCGGAAGTCATCCATAATGTTTATTAATCACGCCATCTTATCTCATAATATTNTAATAATTCAGTAATTTGCGGATTCATTGTGTTATATACAACATGTCCTTATTTCTAATTAATTTTCATTTTTTGCAGAAGTCATATATAATGTTTATTAATCACGCCATCTTATCTCATAATATTCCAGCGACCATTATTTGAAAGCTAAGACACTTTCTAGCGTTGCACCGCGCAAGATAGGACCTTTCAGGCCACTGTTATTGGTGTAAATCATCACGGTGTCTCAAAGAAAGGAGTCCCGGTGGTGGATATGAATTTCCGAAGAATGCAATATGTCTGGGAGGGTCATGCCCAATGCTATAATATTGTCATCAGTTATGAATAGAAGCCTTTATGACATTAATATGATTGCTTCTGGGGAACCAATATACTGTCATCTCTGGTTGCTCCAAGAACAAACAAATACAGCATTATCTCAGTAGAGGAAAGATTTAACGCTACACTTCTCCACAGCAAACATCATAAGAAAGGTTTTCAATAAATCCACAAATATGATATTATTTATGATTAATGCTTCCGTGAAATTGACACCCTGTCAAAAAGCCGTACCGTAAGCTTTTGACAGTAAATCAACCGGGCAACAAATTAATATCATAATAATATTGCATACCCTACTGGCTTTTGAGTGATTGCAAATACCATCACGTGGAGTGCGGATACTTGAAGCGTATGTGACCTATCTCTGTGATTGGTTCACTTGTTGATGATGGCTTATTGCGTTCACCTTGGGAACTGAGAGTTGAAGTAGCGAGTGTATGAAATATTACCAACTTGTTGAGACCCTTCATGTTAAATTATTGGACAGGGAAAAACAATCAAAGCCCTGTTGGAGAGTACGAGATTGTACTTAATTTTTTGCTCAAGTGACAATTTTATGAAACATTATTTCAAACAAAATCGTGATGGTCTAGGACGGTCTGAGAATAACTCTGATTGGAACTCACTGTAAAAGATGTAATGGAACCTTAATATTTTGTGGAAAATTAATTCTAATTGCTAAACTATTCGCCTGAATTTTACAATACAAAAGTAAAAACATATATATTTGTTTAATTTATGTTGTTGAATCTTTATTTTTAATCAGTTAAATCTTTGTTTCTTAATAAAAAATATAGGCTTAAAATAAGAATCATGTTTTTAAT
Organism: Dreissena rostriformis; assembly: GCA_007657795.1. Taxonomy (NCBI): domain Eukaryota; kingdom Metazoa; phylum Mollusca; class Bivalvia; order Myida; family Dreissenidae; genus Dreissena; species Dreissena rostriformis. Next base: position 1,010 of record VMBQ01007542.1, on the reverse strand, counting down.
AATTCAATTTTAAACAAAAACATTCTTAAGTGATGTACTATCATGCCTTATTTAAAATAAAATTTTATATGATTGAACGGCATAACCTGAACACCAGATCATCATTAATTGAACAAATATTATGTCAAAAGCATAACTAATTGAAAATGTGCCTTCTTCCCTTAGGGTTGGAAGGGTGGAGACATGCATGTTTCATTTCAAGATTCTTATTTATGTGTTGTCCCATGCCACCATGCCAGGTTTATGCAAATACAAAAGGGAGATAATTTGAAGTCTTGTTCAACTGTCATGTGGGCTGGTGTCATCTGTCAAAGTGAGTGACAAATTAGGTTATTAAGGCTCCCTTTTTGTCACCTCTGACATCTTATTAAGATCTTTATCATAGCTAAATGATACATTATCATAATTTTGTATCTTATGATTAATGATCACATGCAGTTTTTTTTTATATTAAATAATTTATACATGCTTGACAAAAGAACCAAAAACACCTTTTCGGGTTAAAAAAAGTGCAGGGCTTTAATTTNTTTTTTTTTATATCAAATAATTACATGCTTGACAATAGAACTAAACACACATTTTTGGGTTAAAAAAAGCGCAGCGCTTTAATTTACAAATGGTTAACATTCAAGGATCCCAAATATGAATTTATCGAAAAAAGTTATGCAATTTTATTTAATTACAAGGTCATTTTTGTTGGATGTCACCACAGAGATAAACATATAATTTTACTGGAAAATTGATGGTNTATTGAAAGCCTTTGCTACCGAAGATGATTATGATAAAATCTGATTAAACAAAATTGACAATTAATAACAACAGGTTTTTAGGAACAACAAGATTGCCTGCAAGTTTTCAATGCACGAGTCCCAGTGGTAATTAACGATAAGAATAGCAGGAACTGGTCTAAAGGGTCAGCCACTACAGTCAAACCAGGGTCTGTAACCCACCCATATCATGCGTATGTGGCCCACAATATCACAGTTGTTTTCCAACAAGGTTGAATGTAT
>VMBQ01007541.1:0-44324 GCA_007657795.1 Dreissena rostriformis | reverse complement strand
TATATATACACACACACATGACGTGTTTTTTTTTGTTGATTTAGCACAATAGCTGGTGTATCTTAAAAATAAAGATATGGGCATTACTGTTTTATACATAACGCGTTTTTTTTAGTTGATTTATCACAATAGCTGGTGTATCTTAAAAATAAAGATATGGACATTACTGTTTTGTTTCTTATTTAATAATACTTTCGATGCGTTCTACGTTTGTTTTGTCCTGGAAAATATAGATAAAACTTCACTTACTATTGAGAACAGATTAAATCACAATTGTGCTTATATCATGTAAATGATACACAATGTCCACAAGCAAATAGCTCATAATTGAATAATTAAAAAATACATGCTAACAAACGTGGTTTCCAGTAACTTACTATGATGACGACTGCCAGGCCTGCCAGTAACAGACAGGATCCAATCAAGGCGCCCACTAATAACGAGCTTCCATTTTTGTCGTCCTTTTTTATCTCGGACCCTTGGGCGTTTAAATAAATAAGTTTTTGTTTTGAGTTAATACAGAAGTTGTCCAATACGATCAATAACACAAATGTTTATGTTTAGTTCCCTGTTTTCCGTTCTTTAAAATGACACTCCCAATAAAAATGATCCCACCCTAAATATCTATAATATCATGCCACTCTTGTTATTTTAACAATATTAAGTAAACTCATAAAGCACATTTATAACTTGAGCGCAATGTCAATTAAAACTATATTATAAAAATTAATAAATTAATAAACTGTAGATAATCACTTCCTTCAGCAACGAAGGACTTGTTCGACGTCAGTTACATGTGTACTACGGAAGCAAATATATGCCTGTTTCTCTCCGTACCGTTAACCTGACAGAAGAACGGAGCACGACGTCGCGCCTTAACAAGAACTCGTTTCTTCACGCCCATCTTCTGTGTAACTCCACGTCATGTTGGAAGGTGGGTTACTATCCGCAAAACACGTGATCGTTTGGAGCGACCCTTCTTCAATTATGAATGTGTTTGTTGTATTAATCTGCATCTTTGGGGAATCTGTGCAGACAATTATGATTCAATTCAGGTTAATATACGTTTAAATTAAATAAATACATTTAAATTAGTGTTGTATTGTTAAACTCTTGAATCGATATTTGTGCCAATATTCGATCGATAGAAGTGTTTCCAAATTTCAATATTGAACATGTTCTACTGGCCGCACTATTATAATAACGACAACTCACATGGTAGGTTTATAATCGTAGAGGCAACAACTTGTTCAGAGTGAGTACAGGACACTGAACAGGTAACGGTCACGTCACGTACTCATAGGGATCCGTTAATCGTCGCATCAGAAATAATATGTGGTCTTCTTGAGGTAACGCGTGGTGGTCGTAGATATATAAAACTAGTATTGGCTGGTGTAAACGACATGTCGCACCTCGCATTTGTTTCATTGGACTTGCAGGTAGCCGTAATTGGATAGACGTTCCCGCTTGGGCGTGTAAGGCTGGAGCTGTCAACCGTGATTCCGATGGAGGGTCTGTCAATACATAATCATATAACATGTGTAATACAGATATATGATAAGTGTTTAGATTGATGTTGGTAATTTCATAATCCTTCAACAGTGGGGGAAGCTTCTCGAAACTGATTATATGCTCGAATATTCTTTACTTCTATCGAGAGGAAGCGTAACTTATCTGCGTTCAGTCGTTACAAGCGAATGGTTAGAACGTTTAAATGAAAAACTTCACCATATTACATACACTAATAGTTGAAATGGTTATCATAACTTACATATGTATGTTACAATATTCGGTTTTGTAACTTTCTCCAATTGGGTGTGTAGCTGTTTACGAACACACAATATTTCCCCTCCATACCAGATCCTATCGGAGATTTCAGTTACAGTCGCAATACTGCTGAATGTGCGCGTTTTGGTGTCAAAATGATCAATCTGAGTGGAGGTTACAATATTGTCGTTGAGATATAACTTAAGGATTGATTTTGGACGTCCCCCTATCGACGAACATGATATGTTTGGAACAACTCCTTTGTATACTACAGCTACGTACAGCTTCGGTTAATCAGGCCAGACTGTAACGGAAATAAGATCATTGAACGAACGGGCAGTGTATGCCATATTACATTTCGATAACGATACGTTGCATCAAGATAAATAAAATGGAATGATGGTAACTAAATAACATTTTATTAGTTGATGTTTAAATATCAAGTCTTACTTTGAATGCGTAAAATCTTTCCACGAACGAATAATTCGTCAATATTATTATTCTACGATGAAAGTTAGACTGTGTGGTTTCCATGATAATCTAATAAGTTATAAACTGTCAATTTACACACACTAAATATTGAAAGCCATACTTGNAACATGATATGTTTGGAACAACTCCTTTGTATACTACAGCTACGTACAGCTTCGGTTAATCAGGCCAGACTGTAACGGAAATAAGATCATTGAACGAACGGGCAGTGTATGCCATATTACATTTCGATAACGATACGTTGCATCAAGATAAATAAAATGGAATGATGGTAACTAAATAACATTTTATTAGTTGATGTTTAAATATCAAGTCTTACTTTGAATGCGTAAAATCTTTCCACGAACGAATAATTCGTCAATATTATTATTCTACGATGAAAGTTAGACTGTGTGGTTTCCATGATAATCTAATAAGTTATAAACTGTCAATTTACACACACTAAATATTGAAAGCCATACTTGGAGCTTTCGTCCGTGTACTACGGACTTCATCGGCATAATGATTTTCTATTGTATCGGCAGACAAGGGAAGGTACACTGTGGTGATGGACAAGACTGAATACACTAGTAAGTGTGATACAATGCTTCACGACTCTAACACATACAAGGAACTCAATCGAGACCCCACTAATAAATTCAAGAAAGAATTATCAGACTGTTTGAAGGAAATGAAAGATAATAAAACCATTGATTGGAAGTTGCATAAACAGCTTTACCCGACGACCGATTCACAACCGAAATTATATGGACTTCCAAAAATACATAAAGCAAACATGCTACTAAGACCAATAGTCAGCAGTGTGTGATCTCTCTCCTACAATAGTGCCAAATACCTATCAACGGTACTGTCTCCGATGGTCGGGAAAACAGAACACTTTGTGAAGAACTCCAAACATTTCGCAACACTCATTAAAAACAAACAGGTGAAGGAGAATTAAGTGTTAATATCGTATGACGCAAGTGCACTTTTTATCAGTGTCCCAGTAGATAGAGCCTTGGATATTATCCATAATAAACTACTCAGGGATCCGGAGCTGGCCACTAGAACCACTATGTCTCAACAACAGGTCACCAGATTGCTAGGACTGTGCCTTAATTGCACATATTTTGTGTTTGATGGTAATTTCTACCAACAGATATATGGCGCCGCTATGGGTTCTCCTGTCTCGCCGATAGTGTGCAACCTATACATGGAGCATTTTATAGAACAGGCTCTCCGCACAGCCCCACACCCACCAGGCTGGTCGATGACACCCACACAAAACAGAAGGTTGAACACGTTGAGGAGTTCACAGAGCACATCAACTCCATTGACCCTGACATAAAGTTCACGATGGAAAAAGAAGAGAACGGCTCACTAGCCTTCCTGGACACCAAAACCATCAGAAAACCGGACGGCAGCTTAAAAATCACAATCTACAAAAAACCGACACATACAGACCAATATCTAAATTTCAACTCCCACCATCCGAATGAACACAAACTGTCAGAAGTAAGAACTCTTTTTGGCAGAGCTATATCCATAATTTCAGAACAGGATCTGAATTATGAAATGCAGCATGTCAGCCAGGCCTTGACGAAGTGCCACTATCCGGAATGGGCACTAAAGAAATGAAGGGAACAGGCCATCAAACCCAAGTCCGATACGGAGAGTAAAAGAGTACCTGAGCAAGCCAAATCAAAGGGCAACGTCGTCCTTCCATATATTCAAGGTACCTATGAACAGTTGAAACGGGCCTTTCTGAAACACAACATCAGCGTATCCTTTAAGCCACATAAAACTCTAGGACAACTACTAGTGCACCCTAAAGACAAACCAGACAAGAAAGACATCTGTGGACTTATCTACCATATCAAATGTGATGGCTATTCAAAGAAACAGTGTTCAATGGACTATATTGGTGAAACTGAAAGAAATCTTAGAGCTCGATTCATGGAACACAGGAGACCGAGTTCAACATCATCTGAGGTCTCAAGACATATACATGACTGTAAACCGGACCACACAATCACGATGTAGAACGTGAGGATTCTGGAGCGTGAGCCATCTTGATTCGAGAGAGGGGTCAGGGAGGCTATTTACATGCGTGCACTAAGACAGGCGCTAAACAAGGACAGGGGCCGCTACAAACTCTCGTACACCTGGGACCGTACGTTAACATCGCTCACCATGATAATTAGCGGTGTTAACGGTCCCCAACAGTTGAAAATCATTCTGCCGATGAAGTCCGTAGTACACGGACGAAAGCTCCAAGTATGGCTTTCAATATTTAGTGTGGGTAAATTGACAATTTAAAACTTATTAGATTATTAATATTCTATGTTTTCAATCCCAGTGAAATCTAACACGTTTAGCGACTGTAATGATTGAATGTAAACCATTAAAAATAAACCTTTATTCTTCAATCTACTAAATTATTGTATAAATAATAAATGACTTTTGCACTAAATAAACGCGAACGTGAACAATGGGTGTTCGATCGCTAAAGGTAAACGTACCTACAAACTATTATGCTTTGTGAATTAGTAGACACACACGAAACATAAATGTGTTTGGTTATAAACAGCTTTACTAGGTTCAGAAGAACATTTAAAGGTTGCATGTTGTTAAACTTAATCTTAAAATTGTTTTTCTACCAAACGGAAATTGCAGAAATTGTAGTTCTAAGTACATGACTTTGCTACATTTAAATATACGGTCAAAATGGCCAAAACGTGTGTACCTCTTTCAGCATTAAACTGTCTGACATTTGAAATGATATATATATATAGTTCTGTATGTCCCGTTACATTCATTTGTTGTGGAGTATGTAGATACATTTATTTTCAGGGTAGTTTTTAAATTTGTTCCTCCGTTAGTTGTGCAAACAATTTCTTTCGAATTATATTCTTGCTGATCAACGATAAGACAGCCTCTGCAGTCGTCGATATCCACCAGTGGTCCTAAGACTGTGGGTTCAGGTTCACATGAAACAATTACGGAGAGTTATATGGGGACCTGCACAAGTGATTTGTGACACCAAAGGTTAAGGAAAATATAATCGAGAACGTAGAATCACATATCATTTCACATTTAGATTATACTTTCATCTAATGGTTAAAATAATATGATAATGTATTATTTCAAGACATTCCATTGTATTCTAATTCTTTGTTAATTGTGTTCCTTTTATTTGCTTTTCAATATTTGCTTAAATATATCTCACGTGAGTCTATGGTTCTGTTATCTGTGATTTTTACTAGCCCTCTGGCCATGGGTCTGTCAGTGCACTGGACCCGATATTGATATCTATTCTTTCTGATGACGTCATTAATTACTAACACATATACCCACTTGCTTTCATTGCGTTGTTCGTAATTATGTTCCGAAATGTTGACTATCCGTTCAATACCATTCTCGGTATTAGTGTCAAGCCAGTAAAGGACGTAACATTCTTTAAAGCCTATAAAAGCTGTACTTGGAATGAAAACAAGCTCTGCCTGACCGATCTTTGGAATACATGTCCGTATGTACGAGACGTCACTCTCTGTTAGTGCTGGACAAGTATCAGACAGCATTATAATACTAACAAAAAGTGCAGCATTTTAACAACACGCCACAGATACATGTTTATTAAAAATGTAATTAGAATATAAACGTATAATCGTAAGTTATAATTTTTTTATTAAGTAAGTGCTCACTGCTCTTGGCTGTAAGATGTACATAAAACAAATATATTTTAATGTTTGTGCTCATGCTTTTCCTACATTTTGTAATTTTTGCGTTCATTTATTCTGTTGTTTAATAATTACATATGAATTTCGTTGGAATAGGAATCGTTCATGAATGCAACACGCTTAAACGATCAGTGATGTTTAATTAAAAAACAATTAAAAAGAAAAATTTAGTTCTGGATTGTTTAATTGAACAAGTTCTACATCGAATTGTAATAAACCAAAGATTGACGTTCTTCGAATACCATAACAAACACACTTTTAAAACGAGCTCGAACATATCCGGAATAGCAGCCATAGCTCACATGAAAGTATGTGATGGTTAGGGTCTCCGGACATTCGAAGTGAACAAATTCAAACATTCAAACATTCGTGTTTACATTTGTTTCCGTTTAACTGAAGCAATACCGGTTTTACACCGGTCAGACTTATTTTCGGGCGGAAGGTTATTGTGACGTTTCTTCCAACGTACAGATAATCTGGCTCCTCAATCTTTATATGACCACACTCATTTTCTACTTTGTCTCCTGGCATAGGTACTGCAACTGAAATATACCGTTCACACATCTACTCATTTATGTTTATTTATGCAACTGAGCTTAAAACGAGTTGACCAGATACCAGAATAATTTATTGTATGACTTAAGCATATACAGCTCTTCGTCCAAAACATACATACGTAGCGTCAGGTTATAAACAATCGAATCAGCTTTGTCATATTGATAAAGTCATTTTATTGTTTTGTTGCTCACACTCTATAACAGATATAATTTATTCATTTAAAATGTATACATTTAACTCGATTTTACTATTATGTTTACCGTGTATGAGTTTGGTCAATACAAAAAATAATGAAAGTCAATGCAACATGTCTTTATAATTCTTCGAAACAAATCTCGGTAATTCAGCAAAAGTGTTAATATAAAGTAACGATAGAATTTCCTATCATAACTGAGTGTAAACAGTCTTACTAATATTTAAAAACAATTTTAAGTATACATAATATTTGTTTTGCTAGCGAGAAAAGATGTTTGCCTTTGGTTTGTAATGTAGTCCATTTATTTTAATATAACCAGTTAAAGTTATGATTGATAAGAAATATTTAAAAAAATAAATTCAAACGCAAATGTATAATTATTCGAATTTGGTATTGCATTTCCAGACCATGTATCAGTCGAGTTGAGTGAGTCAAACAACACATTTATGTAATAACATATAGTTTTATAAGAATAATCATTCGAATGCTCCTCAAATACGATTCTTACATGCAACCATAGGACAGTTGCTCAAATTTGTAACGTCGACCTAAGCCAATAGCTACTAAAATTATCATGTGCATTTACTTTCTATAAACATTTTGTGTGAAAGTTTAATAAAAACATAAATATTGATAAATTGCAGAATTTCAATCTCAGGCTTACGGCGTATAACTTAATTGGCAGTGAATATTTTTTATCATCATTGCCAATCGGAAATAAACACTCGTAATGGCCTGTTTGGCTTATAATTGTTGATTCGAGTATGTACCGAACAGGACATTAAAAGTGTTTATTTCCATGCGCTTTATATAATGCTGCAAATATACAGTGCGTAACAATTCAGTTTAAATAACAATAACAAAATTAGTAAATACAATAAAATTCCCCATGCCCAATGCACTTCTTATTAAATTTATCCAAATATTACGCATTAACACTTAAATTCAATATAGTTCATTTTTTTCATAGTACGCTTATCTTTACATGCATTTTCTAAACAAAATCGGTAAATTGCCAAATGTGTAAAGCGTTAGTAAATGATTCTTATATTTGTATTGTATAAAAATTCGACGAACATTAAGAGAAAAGTATATATGGAATGAAGTCTTAATCTTTAGTTTAAACATGTATAATACAATACCCGTATATTGTAGTATCACTGCTAGTACCCAAAATCCACACACCACGGTGTTATCTGGATTCATTTTCAATATTAACATTCCCTAGATACTGACTTGCCAACTAGCTAACTCAACTAACATTGCGAAATTGCTGAACAGTATGTGTTCACTTGATGGATTCAGGATATTTTTTTAACGCAGGATGAAAGAAATTAACTACGTATAACGTATATTATATATTCGTATCCAACGAAGAAAGTTAAATAATATCAATTAAATCATAAACCTCTCACCAGAAATTAGATCAATAACAATGTCACTATTATTTGACACAAATAGACGGACAGGCAGGCTATATTTTACTGTGGTTTGATGTGCCATACTATGAACTACTTCAATTTGATGTCAAAACAACTACGGTGCTCAACATTAAAGTACATCAACAGCACACATGTCACCATTATCATTATTTGCATTCTTCATCATTCATTATCATCATCGTCATCCTTATTATCCACATATATGTTATGTGGTATGTTATGGTATTTTTTACTGCGCTATGCTGCCCTATGCTATGATACGCTATGCAATGCTATGTTATCCTTTGCTATGATATGTTATGCTTTGTTACGCTATACTTTACTATGCAAATGTTTATGCTTTTGCTATACTAATGATTTGCTAATGTTATGCTATGATATGGTATGCTACGCTACGCTACGCTATGCTTTTTTTGCTATGCTTTGCTATGCTACTCTTTGCTACGCTATGCAACGCAAAACTATGCTATGCTATGTTATCCTTTGCTATGCACTGCTATGGTACATCAATCCATGTTATGCTTTGCCTTGGTATGCTATGCTACCTAATGCTTTACTCTGTTAAGGTATTCCATGCAAGTCTATGATATGCTATGTTTGGCTATGTTTCGCAATTATTCGCCTTGCTAAACTTTGCTATGCTATCTCGTGTAATGCTATGATATTCTGTGCCCAACAAAACTAAACCTGATTGATTACAAACAACGTTGACTTACATTATCCATTGACGGATGAGAATTACATGTTTATTTTTAAGTTTAATCTATTGTTATAGAAGTTACTTTGTGTCGTAGCTGTTATTTTATTTCTACAGCCTTTCCGCAACTATTAACATTGATTGTTTCTTAGACAAAATCACTTAATATCTTGACAAAAACAAATTTAAACAATGCACATGTAATATGACCCAGAAAAGATTAACAACTGGCACAGTTAATCACAGTTATTCATTCGCCTATGATAACAAACAGTTCAACCCAATATAAAAACTGGAGTGTTATGGGCTAAGTGGTGTACTTCAAACGTTTAAGATATAGTCACTGCTTTCTTGAATGACTATCACCATATTGCGTTTCATCCTACCACTTAGAGAACATTCCGACTTCCTTATTTCGGCCACTTGACGAGTTCATTACATTCATACATAAACGCCACAAACCACACTTGAAAAATGCTCTAGTTCTGATGTGCTGAAACATACATTAGTGCTATTCAAGAAAATTTTCTGTGTTCTCAATGTTAACATAAACTCACATTGATCAACGAGAAAGAAAAACATAAAGTGTGCCTTGTCAAACGACCCTTTTGTACTTTGATCATAAAATAGTAAATGTATAAACGTGTTAACGTTTTTTTTAATTCACATTGATAACATAAATAACATTTGATGACATAATTCATATAAAAACGCACATGCATAATATTTTTCAAATATTTTACAAAACTGCTAAATGAAAACAACGGTATATAATATAAAATAGTACCCTTCTATCATTTTTTCTCCTCACGCATAAGGCGTCGGGTGACCAAGTGCAATTTGACAAATTGTATAGTATTGTAGCTACAATTGAAATTAAAAAAAAAAGACTCAAGCATATTGACTAATTCCTCTCATTGGAAAATTGTATTTTATATAATTCAATAACCCGTGGGCTGGATATAAATTAAGGATCCGAAATTTTAAGGAATGTCAAACGCTGATGAGAGTTGCGTATAGTTTAAAGAACCGTATATAACAATTGCACCCTGAGGAATGATTAATTGTGACATACTTTTCAAATATCTTGAATGCATGTATGAGTGCCATTTTTACATTATAGATCCTTGCCACATGATCTTAGTTTTTTTTTGACAAACTTGCAAGAGTCAAATAACAAAACAGATACGAGCAGGTTTTACAAAGAGTAACCGGTGACCATAATAAAAGAAGTTTCTAACTAGTTTGCTCATTATGACAACACGTATTCGTTACAAACAACATCATTATAATAGTTTATGCTATCTTATGCATGACATGTTGTCGTGATAGAAACCAATATGTAACCTAAATTGGTTATAACGGATGGAAAAGGCATTATACAGTATAGGTGCAAGTATAATAAATGCCTTGATATCATTTCATATATTCAAATGTTCATGAACTTAATCATGTTTTTAATATTATGATACTTTATTATATCTCTAACGCAAATCAAGAATGTTGAGTAGGTGTTTCACAACACAATATATGATGCGTATGTTGTGTTGTGAAAACGACTATATTGTCTGGAAAATCAGATCTGTTCGTGTAATAAAAGTTGCTTAAATAATGTATGGTTTAGTTTGTTTCTTAATTTATTGAAATGAATTGGTTTCAATGACCTTAATATGAACTTCCCTCCTTTCAAAATTATTTGGAGGAATTCGTTTATAAAGCAGTTATATTACATAAACTTTAGCAACACATTTTGCAAAAGATCTAATGATATACATAACTAATTAACAAAAAAAATCACACAAAAAAAACTCCAGAAACATTTTCATGAGGAACATTCTTATCCGTTGTCTTTTATTCAAGACAAACAACCAATTGGCTATGGAATACAACATCATACATCCAATATGATTAAAGATCGAGTCATTGCCTTGACATTCTTAATGCAAAGCATTGAGGTTTATACAGATTGAAGGTATCCCGAACCACCCACTTGGCTTTGAATTAAAAACAAAACCCTCACGTGTAAATAAACATTAACTGAAAATAAAAGAAAATCAAAATAAAAGATACAATTCCCATTAATACATATAGAAAGCATCAAGGGTCTTTTGAACAATTTGATTAAATATTTCAGTTGGGCACAGCCCATCATCACTTTTTTTAAGGACATGCAAGACCATCTGGAAACATTGTGTCTGTTGAAGTACATGAAACTTTTCTATCACAGCACAAGTGAGATTGCCGATCTCAAACATATGCTGCTTCCATAGCTGTTAGTCGCGCTAGACGCCGTCAAATGCGCATGGGTTGCGAACTATTCCTATATGTCGACATAAAATCTGCATCAACTCGATTTGCGTTTGCCTGGTACAGATTAACCCAGAACTGTCACTGCCGTGAATGAAATACCCTCATCATACCACTTTGTCTTTGGTCATTGTCAGTTGAGTTTTAAGATCTGGTTTCTCAAGATTGCTCACTTTCTACGTATGAAGTTATCTTGATCCCTTATATTATAATCAAGATATGCCATGGACAAACTTTTAGCATACAATTCACAAGGGCAAATCATTTAAGAAGGAGTTAGATATTGAGATAGCTCTACATATACAATTTTAAGTTTACACTTCCCATAGTTTGCGATGAATCTCTTCTTCTAAATTTGAATGTAATAAATAAACAACGGACAATAAATCTCAAAATTAATAAAAAAAAACTCTGAACATATGACAAAAAGAGTTATTGCTTATGTGCACTGCCCATTGACATATACAAATGAAGTTTGAAGTTGCTGCCTCTTTTATCGAAATAGGTTCTAGACGACATTTTAGAATAAACATTTAAAAAGGGAAATAAATCTTAACATTTGAGAGCAAGAGTTATGGCTCTTGGGCAAGGCATTTTTTTGCGAATGAGATCTATTAACAAATCAAGTTTACACATTGAACCTCTTTTAGTTTTTAAATATAATTTAAACACATATTTAATGTACAAATAAACACAAGGCATACATTTCTAACATCTGAAAGTAAGAGTAACGTTTAACTGAACTTTCGACCTATGACATTTTAAATTGATACATACACTAGTTTCAAAATATGTTTAAGACAAGAAATCCAACGACCGGATGTGGGAAAGCCAGGACAGCTTGATTGACGTCTCGAAACCAGAATGTCCCCCCCCCCCCTTCAACAACTTTATTGTGCAGAAGGAGCAATACACGATCGAATAGAACTGCATTGTTACAAACGTGAATTATGCATGGGCTTTAATTTTCCAAAACATCAAAGATCATGCCACTGTTAGTTTATAACAAACAACACCAAAATGTTACAAACACATTTACAGTTAATAAGACTAAATCATTGAAACATAGCATACATATTTCGCTTAAAGTGCGCAATTCTTCCGTCTGTCTGTCCGTCTGTCTGCTTAAACTGAATTATAACTCGACAACAACATCAACTATGATCATACAACTACCATTACAAATTTAGAGTAATTAAGTGAAAACACTGTTTTTGCATTGAATGCATTTTTAAAGACAATTTATTAATGCACCACATGAAAAACATATCTTATTATGAAATAATTACTGAGCTGTAGTTCACATACTTTTTTTAAAGCGGGACTGTACGATTTTTACATGTGTTAAATTTTAATATATTGATAAAATTATGTTACGATGACACAAAATAGGCAATACAAATTATACATTGAAGACGAATTTCATAAAATGCAGCAAAGACAAGCTAGCGCTGGTTAAAGCCGATTCCGACACTTTTACTCGTATTTGTAAGGAAACAAAAATGTGTCTTTGTGTCGTATGAACGAATCTGCACTAAAACTAATTTTAGATTCACATTGTACATGCATTATATATATGCTGGCTTATTTGGCTTCCAGACATTTTCGATTTCAGATTTAAATATCTGGCTTATTTCGCATTTTTCGACACATGTTCTTCTTAACTTTTATTTAAATTTATATTGAAATATATGTATACTAATTTTTAACACATTTTAAAAAAATTCATAAATATTTGACAAAATCGTACAGTCCCGCTTTAAGGGTGTTCGTTGAAATCCATTTTTATTATTGGATATCGTATAGTAATTTCATGTTCGGATATTAGATTGTTGTTATTTATTTAGCTCTAACAATGAATTGATTTTCAGTAATCATGTAAAGAGATGCGATACATACACAATGTTCTTTGCATGCACTATTTCATATGAAATACATAAATGGCTTAAACTTTATATATGCCTGTCGATAACGTATCAAGCCTGTTATAAAACTTAAATTTAATTTGTATCTATTTAAAATTGGGTGTGCCCTTTACCTTTGGGCTCGGGCCTTTTTAATGATAAAGATGCATTACTTTATCGTGCCTATATTTTAGCATTGAATTTTAAGTGTAACATTGGTCTTAAAACTTTGAAGACAGGCCTAACAAGCAACATGTTGATACCAAATAATGTACAATAGAAGCAATGATATGTTATATGTGTCCGGTTAATTATGAAGTTATAAATTTCGCAAGGTATGATGCCAAAATGTGAAAATTGACATTAATATTTGGACTAGAGATACTGGTCTCCAAATTGAGATCATTTTGTTAAATTTCCCAAGGAATGACGAATGTTTGTCAAGTCAAGCTGCATCGAGCTGCTGCATGAATAACCAGTCCCAACAAACAGTTATATCTAGAAATTTAACAAATAACCTCCATATTGTGAATTATTGTATTATCGGACGGTGAATGATGACATTACTGTCAGGACAAGTTGCATAATACCCACATTCGACCTCAAATTGTACCCATGACCTTTGAGCCAATGACATAGTTCATGCACGCGACACGTCGTCCCCACAAAGTGAACATTTGTTACGTGGAATTTTAAAAGTGCGCGATGAATGATGAATGATGAAGCTCTATTCCAGACAAGCTGTAATGCGCATAATTGACTGAATGACTCTCACTGCGCCCTTTACGTTATAGCAACGGTGGGTGGGGGACGGGTCTTACTCGAAACACGCCGGATCTGCACGATTATTTTTAAATTTATGCTGAACTTACAGTGAAGATGGTATGTACAAGCTGGATTGTACCCACATTTGAACTTTGACATCATCATCTTTGACCTTGCGACACGGGTCTTACTCGCAACACGTTGTCACCTCATGCCAAACATTGTTATTTTTAGATTTCGTGATGACTGACGAAGGTACAGTTCTGACTTGCACTTGCACACACTTAACCATTGTGACAGCTATATCGTACTGGACCTGCGGATGTTACCACTAAACACATTCTCTTAGCAGATTCACCTATTTCTCGTTTTGATCAATTACAACAAACCTTGTTAAAGTAACATTAATACTAAAAAATCAACGGAAATTTCGTAAAGTATTTCGTAAAATAAAGTTACCCAATAAAAAATCAATGTTCCTTACAGCAAAAGCCAAAATCTAAACGCCAAATGTGGTCTGGTAACATGGATGATTGTTGATACAAAATGCTCGATTTTATTTTGTGTGTCATAAAAAATTCCATTTTAATTTCCCGCGACTATATCTGTTCATACGACACACGAGCACTTACATGGTACCATTTTAGTGTTCGTATGTCATATGAATAGATATCAGTGCGGGAAATTAAAATGGAATTTATTGTGACACGAAAAATTAAAAACAAGCATTTTGTATCTACAAACATCCATGTTACTTCAAAACAGCTCGTTTTGAAATTTTGGCTTTTGCTATAAGGAACATTGATTTTTTTTATTGGGTAACTTTATTTTACGAAATACTTTACGAAATTTCAGTTGATTTTTTAGTATTAATGTTACTTTAAATCAAAATCCACGCATTTCCCGTACATGTAAGTTTACCTTCATGATATTTTTTCTTGGAAAATTTACTCAGATGTAATCGAATTTGATGTGAATGTTAAAGTTGTATTTAAATGTTGCAAACTGTTATGGGTCACATTTTAACAAATGTTAACTTTTTCAAAGTTTTATTATATTGCAGAATATATACATTCAGAAAAGAAACAAATTTACGTTCAAATAGCCATATGAAAAACAGCACAAACAATCAAAACAAAATAAGCTTAGACGGAAAGCTTTGTGACATAATTTCATACAGCGAACCAAATATTCATATTTGCAGAACATCATTTAATAAATAATAAACAAAGAATAAAACTGGACAATACGGGAAACTTGTTCGAGGAAATACATACTTATAACCATGTCCCAGTTACTTATAACCGTTAATTCCAGCTGTGTACACACAAACTATTGTTATTGATGATTTTTATGTGTTATCGTTTTTCGTGGTGTTGGGAATACTTACGTTAAATTGTCACTGCGACGCAGGTTTTTGCATTAAAACGATTTTGGGAGTAACTTACTCCCAATATGTTTCATTGTTCTTCCAAAACTGCAATCTTAGGAGTATCAAAACCAAAAATGGTTCTCAGCAAAATTTCCAAAATTTGAAGCCATGACGACCAAACAAACAGTATTCAGAAGGTAATACAAACCCAGCTATATCGAAATTGTATATTAAACATGTACTACGAATTTAATAATATATGAGGATGGCACAACTGGCCCTAATTATGTGCAGTTAGCTAGAGATATTAGAAATATATCAAATATAATCAAATCAAATATAATAGAGACTAACCTACAAATGCTTTCAATTAATAATCTTACAAATTGAAAAAAAAAAAATACAACAAAACAAGTGACATGCCAGTCAGATTTGACAATGAATTAAGTAGGTAATTGTTCTTGGTAACTTGGTAACTGATAAATGAAAAAACAATGGCTATAAAATGGATTTTAATAAATGTAACAAAGAAAAGACCACATACAAACAACTAAAAAAATTAAATTTAATATATACACAAACAATATACATCATGTTCACTTTCCATTGTTATTTCGGTCGTTATTATATAAGATTCGTTTACGTGTTGGTACTAATTAAAATTTATAGTACATCTTGTTTTGCACTTGAAAGAGGAAACATTATTTGTTTTGTTTTATACATTCAATACGATATCGTATTTATATATACCATTCTAGCAAATACTTGCAATGAGCATGGTTGACTTTAATGCAATGTAACTGCAAATAAATCAGAAATTAACAACAATTTTAAATTATTTCTTTGTTAAGAGGATCTATTAAATAAGCTTTAAAAAATCTTATATAAAACGTTTTAAAAATTCATATACCTCTAAAATAAAAAAGTTGGATGATTGAATTATGTACTAGATATTTAAAATCAAAGCAATCCGAGCATTTTGTTTTCAGAAAATAATGTTGTAAAATAGTTTTCCGTTTCTAAACATGGTTTACATTGTAAATAAGCGAAAATTGAAGTCAAGCTTAAATGCACGGAGTAAACCTGCATTTTATCCTCTCTTAGGCACTAGAATACATAATTTAAATCTCATCTTCTTACTACATACATCCTTATGTGATCATAGACTCAACGTCTCATTAGTTTGTTAACAACATGAAATCTAGCTTTTGACTAGCAATAAAATATGAAATGTGTTTGGTTGCTAAGATATGCAGTGTAAAATTATATTGCTGCAAAGAAACCAAGGCATTGAATCTTGCGCTATGATAGGTTCAAAGCAACAGAACTATCATTGTGACTCAGAGGTATGAATTCATTCAGCTAGTAGCTGAACTGTCAAAGTGGGATAAATACACTATAGCTCAGGTCAGAGCCACTTTATGAAATATTAATAAATAACACAAAACAATTAACAATAGCTTAAAGTTATTTAACAAAAAAAAATAAAAAATATTATACTCATAAAATGAAACTTCAGCTGTACAAACAGTAGAGAAAACCCTAATTATACAATGCGGTGCTTTATTTATGGAAAGAAATCAATTGCCAAACAGTGAGGCACACAATAAATGCACTAAACAAGACTTGGACCGGTCATTGACAAAGCACTATGGGTTTAACCCGGTATATTGGGATCTACACTTCACACTAAACCAAGAATTATTCACGTTAAAGAAAAAATTACACAACTTAAAATGCATGGGTGGTGTGGTAGTCGAGTGGTAACACTCTGGTCTACCATTCCAGAGGTCTTGGGTTCAATCCCTGGCCGGGGCACTGGCAATTTCAGAAATGCTTCAAGTGTTTCCCACCCAACTAGAGATGAACTGGTATAAAACCCAGGTAATTCTCGCATGTATCGGTGCTATACACTAAAAAGAACCAAGGGATCTATTCGCAAAGAGCTAGGGTATCGCACCCGGATTCCCTGTATCTCAATACTGTCTCTTCTGATTGCTGTCTCTTCAGCAAAAAAACAAAAAGGACCCCATTGGAAATAAGTGCTTGCACTTTAATGGGTTATCCTTGACTGCAAGGTCATTAGATATACATACATACATACATAAAACATAAAGCATACAAAAACATGAAACCTGAAACTCTGGGGCCACCACATTGGAACGTTCAATGACAAAACACATTGGGGACATAAACCGGTTTTAAGGAGCTGCAAACCTCATACCTGGCCCAGGATTGTTCATTTAGCATGTATGTATGCATACAAATTAATCTCATTTAATGATTATGCATATTAAATAGATCTAGCAATAAAATATAAGTTCAAATACTATTTACAATCGTTATATACAGACCAGAACACCAGAACACGAACTTTCTGAGACACGATGACATGAAACCGAAACAAGTATCAACTACATCTCGTTTTTATTAAAAAGCTTAAGCGACATGGCATCATATAGTTTTCAGAGTCATATCATCTTCATTCAAACCAGGAAGAAATCACAATAAGGTTGTAAAACGCCACAAGCTTAGTTGTGTATGTCCATCTTTAACCACACAAAATACTAGTAGTACAGTTAAATAATTTACAATAAATTCAAGTGTTTCAAATAAATACAAATATTAAAGCCAGTTTAAATTAAAAATATTATGATGATCAATTTTTTTATGAGATTTTTTAAAGCATTCAAAGCAGAAATATCGGCTTCAGATGGCCTACATGAGTAAGTAAGAGTACAATTAAATCAGTAATGATGTAATACAATCCGGCGTTTGGTTTGAAATCCAATGACATCATAATTTTTTCTAAACATAATGCACTTTTAGCAACATCTTGAACGTACTCAAATTTCAAATCTAATCTACCCTGAATACATTCAAAATTATAAGAAGGTGTTTGCTATATGTTAAATATTCAATTTAATACAATCTTGTGAATACCACAGTAAATATTTTTGCTAGGACTGTACAATACGTTTTTTTATGGAATATTACTTTTATAACGTAAAGTGCTAGTTTATATATGTATTTAATTAGCAAAGATTAAAACCTTGATCATATAAACCTGTTTGAAATATTATCATTAATGTTGTGTTAAAGTAATGGAAACCATGTAATTTAATTGTTCGTGAGCTCAATAATTTAAAGGTACTTGTTCACCATTAAGTACCAGAAGTGTACAGTTTAAATAAATTCGCTATCAAAACCTAAAGCATGCTGTTATTTTGTTTAAATGTCAGTGCATGATATAAATGATTACTACTGCATATTATTAAAGGTTTACTCCTTTTAATAGAAAAAGGTTATCGAATGTAGCACTCTACAATATCTAAAGTATTATGTTATATAACATAACATTTCACAAATCCACTATTACCTAAGAAGTGAACATAGTACTTAATTTTGGTTCAAGTTTTATATAAAATAGCCAGGTATGCAACTTTTACCTCAGCTTAACAATTTATACAATATAAAATAGCAGTCAACAATTCCATTTTAAAATGACATTAATTCCATTTTCCCATCAAACGTGAACATGGTTAAGGACTAAATTTTCACGTTTTATATTATATGACACAGCAGCCAATTATGACATTTTCATGTCAGAAGTAAATATTGTACAATAGTTAATCTTACAGTGTATTACTATATAATATTACAGTAAACAATCCCACCCATGCTCACGTTAGATGTGAGAATGGTAAAATAATCTAGTATTTATTATAATATCAATTAAAAAAAACACTCAACAAATCCAGGTTTAACTCAAACGTGGTCATGTAATATTATTTATCTTTTTAAAGGATATTACACAACATAATAATAAACAATTCCATTTTTGCCTAAGAAGTTAAAATGGTAAAATAGGTAACCTTAATGTTATATTTTATATAATAAAAACATCAACACGTCCATGTTTGCCTCAGAAGAGAGTACGGTTAATTAATTAAGAAAGTTATTAAAAATCATAACATCGTAGATTGCTCTATATTATTAACCTTAAACATGGTTGGTTAGTTTTCTGTGAAATACACATTAATTTTAATGATTTTTACAACTCACTCCCACATAGCTAAAGCTAACCCCAAAAGGCATGTATGGCTTTTGGAAGGATCAAGATCTATATGTTTACCCTGTTCAAGGCTAGATTATAATAAGTTTTGTCATCGGAATTTGTGTTTGTCTCCCTTGGAACGTCACTCTCCTTCTGTTCGGCCACTGCATGATAAGTTGACATGTCTGAGGACGTGTGCCTTGATTCCGTTGATTGTAAGCCAGTGTACAGATGAATTTCCGCCATCTGTTGATTTGTCATAAAAAAAAAACACAGAAATAAAGACACCACAGACCTCAGAAGGACAACAATTCTATCCTTCATCCGCTAGTATTGTATGTCAGGTTAGTGAGAAATTGCTTATACAACACATGTCAACAAATAGAAACGTAAAACTGATTACAACGTTATTCGCCGACTCACACTTGGCCACAAATATTTTCCTACTTGTAGGCAAGCATTTTTGTATAAAAGAAAACGAATAGTAACTTACACGTTGTTGGCAAGTAAATCGTATTTATATTTATTTATTAGTCTCATCAATGGCTTTACGTGAACATTTACAACAAAATGTGAACATATAATGGTTTTTCTTATAAGAAATATAACGGACTACATAAACATTACATTAGTGTACACGCATATCTTACATCTGTGTAAAAGTCATTGATAATATATAATTAAAAAACTAAAAGTATGTGATATCCAAATGTGGTGTTATTGTTAATTCAATTGCATAGTTAAGCAAAAGTTTAAAATGCAATAAACGAGAACCGTGATTTTATAAAACACTAAGTTAAATTGCTTAAGACTAAATTAATTGGAATGACCAATGTCACACGATTTAATACGTGAAATCGTCAATGGCCCTAAGCTATATTTACATTTGGCAACCCATGTCAAATAAATTACTCCCTTATCAAATTTAAACTTTCGTTTTCATTGAAATTTACGTATCAATTATTGTATGCGAAATATAATACAATTAAAGGTATGTCTATAATACGGTACATTGCTAACTTTTATAATCCATCTTAAAATTACAAAATACCTGGAGAGAAGTGTACATTGGTGTTGTTCCGCGCTCTGGATTGTCGTCAGGGACGACTTCATACTCATGAACGCTGTGGTCGTCATTCTCTAATGTAAACGAAAGGAACATCTACTAGTACGCAATCTATCACACGTTTCTTACTACTGCATTTATAAAACTACACGAACGAAATTTCTACTGCTAAAAATAAAAAAAATAAAAAAAATATTTGTCGTATGAGTTTTATATGGTGACATTATAAATGCAGTGTGTACGTTTTCCTAACGGAACGCACTGCGCATTGCTCCATGAAAGTAAATGAATGGAACAAATTATAAACATATTTATATAATGCCCGAAACGCCGTATGTGTCACATACATACCCTCAAGTTACGCATGTCGTTCACACAAAAACGATAAATATGCGTGCTTTTGTCTAGGGTAACTTCCTGGGAAAGGTGAATGCGAAACAATTAGATTTTAAAACGGTGACAATACCAACTTCACAATACTCCAAGAAGTCATCACAATACATGCATATCAAACGGACCTAATTGTTATCCTAATTTCAAGTACGCATTCATTTAGTGTATTGATATGATTACAAAATGTAAATGGAATACTTATTTAAAGTAATGAGTCCGAATTTGAATGTTAAACCTAACACTTGATTACAGGAACATTTTACATTTTAGGGCGTGATAAAATGAAGTAAGGGCACTTCACATTAACTATCATCATCATACAAGGAAAATATATTTTAAATATGCAATGCACTACGTTTTCATACGTGATGAAAAGGGGAAGCAGACACTCTATAGTTGTTGACAATAACTATCACAGAAAGCAGGAACATTTTGCACAAAATATGTAATTAACTTGAATTAATTACCTTTCTGTTGAGCCACTTGTTCTACATGTCTGAAACACAAAAGCAGTTTGAAAAAGGAAATCACGTGTTCATTGGAAATTGTGTATAAGTCCCATACAAAAACTTTTTTATTGTAATTACACGCATGCATCACCAGTTATAACTGTACAACTAAAACCAAAACCTTCATGTATGTAAATATTGTGTATACATATCGGTATGTCAATATGTTAAATAAATATTTTCGGTTTTAAGCAAACTTATTCAGTAAGTATGTAGCTACATCTCCAATCAACTTATATTTGTTATATAACAGTGCTGTTTATATATATCAACACTGTTTATACGTAACAATTCTGTTTTGCATAAACATGCTGTGTGTACATAACAATGGTTTTTATATATAACAATTCTGTTTATACATAACACATCTCTTTATACAAAAACAATGCTGTTTATACATAACAATACTCTATATACATATGTGTTTATGATAGAATACTGGTGTTTGCTACAAATTGCTATTGAAAGCAATCTAATTTTATCCAACTACATGTAATAAGCCTTTTTTACATGCATGCTACCCGTGCACAAGTATTATTCACAAACAAATACATTATTTGAACAATATTATACATTAATTTTAATTATTAAAAGCGGCATGTCAACAGAAACGGGACGAGTCATGCGACTCAGATAAAGGAAATAATCTTGTAACAAACGCGTTCGTCTCCAGTTAGATATATATTGAACGATGAGCTTTCTATAATGAGTAACACTTTCAATAACATACCAAATATTAAGTGCAACCATTTGAGAAATGTGTTAAATTACATTTGTTTGCAAATTCTTGCAGACGTCTAACGGACAGTCCGTTTTAACGCATTGAATGTTGAAAGGGTACGTTTGACGATGGGTCACACGTCAAATTTTGATTTTCTCTTAGCACACCATTATATTTTGTGAAGCTTTCCTTGTACTACCCAATACACAATATACACGATTTGCGTGCAAGGCTAAGTCTAACGTAGAACCCAAATAAAAGAAATGTGTTGAGGCATATGGTGTAAAATGCATTTAAAATATCAAACACTCGCAGACAAACAAAGTTGAAGGAAATGATTTGTTATATGTGTAAAGGCTGAAGGCAAATAACAATATGTACATAAGTAAGACGAAGACATCACATTACATGTTGTCCATGCCAGCTTATCACAAACACTTACGGTGTATCTTGAACAGGGACGTTTGCTAAACATTGAAAACTAATTTGGTTAGCTTTATCCAATTGTATTTCAGAGATAATAGTTGTGCCTTTTTAAAACTTAAACTTAGCTCTAGATCTAGGCATTTACTACATTATTGTGAGGTAAAACCTTTTATTTAATGCTGCTCCAGTATACGTGAAGTTAAAACCTTCATGACTTAAATGAATAACAACTGAAAAGAAACTTATACTAGCACGAAACTATTTATATGTAAATGGAAATTATCTAGCCTTGTGTAACTTTTTGGAAACACTGCTGAAAGAAGTCCAAAACATGAGCACGGCATTGTAAAATATAGTTCTCACTTAAGCTGCACAAATAGTTTACAATCCTGTAGCAATCGACATAATTTTCGCATCACCGTTATATAGCGGTCGTTAAACAACCGTTAGTCGCTCATATGCTAACATGTTCGAGTTTAAATTCAAACGCACCAGAAATCCAAATTGTTATTTATTGACCGAAAAATAAAACAGCAAATCATATTACTTAAGCTTGAGCCAGTTTAAACACATTTTTTAAATTATTTAATGTAGTACATTACGGATTTTGTGGTTTCCTAGAACAGACCTATGCAGTGTTGGTTCATATTTTATTGATACACATACAAGCACGCTCATATATTGAAATATTTTAAGACACTCTTTACTACATTAATATTTTTATATTATTGATATATAATATCACCATGGACGTCCATGGTCTCTATTTTGATGTCAAACTTACCGACGGGTCTGCGTTTACTCTTTACATATACCACAGCAATGATGACTGCTATGACTATGCACACAACAGCAACTGCGCACACAACAGCAATAATTACGTTATGAAATCCGTCGTTCGCAGCAACTGTATTCAAGACACTTTTTTCTACAAAAATGAACAAAACATTCCAATTAGTGATATCTTATTTTATATTTAAAGAGAATAGCGAAAAGTACTTAAATATAATATATATATGGCTGTATTAGTTTTGTCATCCACATTTTGGGTGAAAATACAGATAGTTCTACTAAGTAACAACATACATTATTTCAATCCGTTAATCATTTGCAATTTTGCGCAAGTTGTTAATATATTTTGGCGTTTTTCCTGCTTATTATTTTGTATTTTCAGTTTTATATTAATGTTTAGATGCCATCATCAGATAAATTTCAGCATTCACGATGCGATATCTATGTTGTGTGGTATGAACTGTCCTGTGTTATTCTAAATTAAAATCGGAACAGAATTTGTCATGGTCGAGGAGGAGCAATTCAACACCTTTTAATTATCTTACGTACCTTGTATATCGGTCGCGCTTTTCGTTGATGCCAATCGGTTGCTCGTTTCAGTGAACATTTGGGTTGATCTAGTCTGAGCGTTCACGTTCGTTACCACGACCTCTTGACTCTCAGTAGTCGAATCGTCTAAACAAGTAATTTCATAGATAAAGTAAATTTACTTAACGTTAAAACGTAACAACACCATCATCAACTAGAAAGATAACAATAGCGTAAGCGTTATACAAGTTTATATGAAAATATGTATTTGTTGTTACATGATTCTTTTTCTTTTAGCATCTTCGTATCCATTGTGTAGTATTTTTTTATAAAATGTTAGTTATATCATATTTGTCATTAATATTTTAGAAATAAAGTGAACTCGTGCACTGTAAACGATATTTGTTATAATAATAACGATTGGCAAGTTCAATTTTAATTGCTTTAAATTGACGCTTGTGAACTTTTGAAAAAGACAGTCATTTTTTGTTGTACTAGGAGGAAGAGAATATAATTTAACAATGAGGGCGTTTATTGAAGGCAATGTGATGGCAAACAGTTTGACACAACCTTAAACTTCTTAACACACCAAAAATCAATTAACAAACACAACCTGAATTAAAATTGTCATTATCATTTTATCTAGTCAATTGCTGAATTCAATCCAGAGCAAAAAAAAAAAGTTCCATTGTTGATGCACGATGATATGTAGCAAAAAGTATCAACAACTCTCGTCTTTGATTCAAAAGCTTTAAAGAAATTGAATTATAAAGCAACGAAGAAGCCACGGTAATGTGAATTGCCGGTTGATATGGATGTGTTTTCTTATGTCCATATTTAGTTAAATAACAAACATGTTTTCTTTCGAAACTAATTTGAAGAAATAAAGACAGTAAATATGTTATAATATCATTTATATAAAGGCTCAGAGGAGTCAAAATAATGTTGTTGTTTTTTTTTTTTTATATGGAGAAATCAAACGGGTTTTGCAATCCTTTCTTCATTATTTAATAACGCAAAGATGTTAACGCTATTTGTCCAACATAGTAATTAAATAAAATGTGTAACGATAGAAGAAATTCTAAACCAGGACCAAAACTTCATTCGGCTTTATTGGATGTTTTATGTTGATAACAGAGATGTACACATTTATTTATTAACAAGCAAACTCGTTGATATTCCCCGCCAAACTAGAGCTTTGTCACAGACGTGACGTTTACCCCCACATGCTGCATTGCCACTGAATATATACAAAGGGCCATTACTCCGTTATTAACAAATGTTGTACAATGCCTTTGACATGCATCATCCTCTTATCCATATATATACTCATACTAAGTTTCAATGAAATCCGCCAAATCACTTCCAATATATGGCTCCGGACACAAAAGAGCCGGACGGACGGACGGACGGAAGGCCCCTTTGAGAATAATCTTTCGAAGGCTCCTCAATTACGATTCTTACATGCCACCATTGCACAGTTGCTCAAATCTGTAACGCCGACCTAAGCCAATAGCTATTAAATTTATCATTTGTATTTACTTCCTATTACAATTTTGTGCTCACTTATATAAAAACAAATATATATTTAGAAAATGCAGAATTTCAATCTCAGTTTAAGGGCGTTTAACTAAATTTGCGTTGAATATGTTTATCAAACTTGCCAATCTGTATATCGGAAGCAAACATTTGTAATGCCCTGTTCGGTACATAATTGTTGATTCGATTATGAACCGAACAGGACACTATAAGTATATGTTATGCTGCAAATATATATTGCGTAATAAAGGATAGTCAACTAGCTAACATTATATATCATGGTAGTGAGAACTATATCGTTTTATGACAGAAATGCAGAAATTAATTAGTTCGTTCAAATATAATTTACTGCATAATAATTCAGTTTGAATACAAATAACTAATTAGTAAATACAATAAAATTACCCATACCCAATGTTATTCTTATTGAATTAATCCAAATAATACGCATAAAAACTTAACATCAATATAGTTCATTGTTTGCATGATACGCTTATATTTACATGCATTTTCTAAACAAAATTGGAAAATTGCCTAATGTGTACAGCGTTAGTGAATGACTCTAATATTTGTATTCAAACAAATTCTACGAGCATAAAAAGAAAAGTATTTATGGAATGAAATCTTAATCTTTAGTTTAAACATGTATAAGACATTACCTGAATGTTGTAGTATCATTTCTAGTACCCAAAATCCACACACCACGTTTTTATATGAATTCATTTTCAATATATAGCATGCCCTAGATACTGACTTGCCAATTAGCTAACTCAACTAACATTGCGATATTGCTGAACGGTATGTGTAAACTAAATGGATTCCGGATCTTTTCTTAACGCAGGATGAGAGAGATTAACTACGTATACCGTATTATATTTGAGGCGTAGCCAACGAAGAAAGTTAAATCAATATCAATTAAATAATATACATCTCACCAGAAATGAGATCAATAACAATGTCACTATTATTTGAAACAAATAGACAGACAGGCAGGCTGTATTTTGCTCTGGTTTGATGTGCCATACTATGTCCTACTGCGTTTGGTGTCAACACAACTACGGTGGTCAAAACCAAAGTACATCATCAACACAAATGTCTTCATTATCATTATTGTCATTTTTCATCATTCAATCACCATCGTCATCATAAGTATCCATATATGTGTTATGTGGTATGTTATGGTATGTTATACTGCGCTATGCTGTCCTATGCTATGATATGCCATGCAATACTGTGTTATTCTATGCTATGCTATGTTATGCTTTGTTATGGTATACTTTCCTATTCAAATGTTTATGCTATTGCTATACTAATGATATGCTAATGTTATGCTATGATATGGTATGCTACGCTTCGCTATGCTATATTTGCTATGCTATGCAATTAAATGCTATGCTCAGATTTGCTATGTTATGCTATACTATGTTATGCTAATGCTATGCTAACACTATGTTATGCTATGCTAATCTTTGCTACGCTATGCAACGCAATAATATGCAATGCTATTATATGCTTTTGTATGCTCTGCTATGGTGTGTCAATCCATGTTATGCTTTGCCTCGGTATGCTATGCTATGCTTCCTAATGCTATACTATGTTAAGCTATTCCATGCAATTCTATGCTATGCTATGTTTTGCTATGTTCCGCTATGATTAACCTTGCTATACTTTGCTATGCTATCTCGTTTTATGCTATGAGTTGCTATGCCGAACAAAACTAAACCTGATTGATTATACACAACGTTGACTTACATTATCTATTGACGGATGAGAAATACATTATTTGTTAAGTTTAACCTATTGCTATACAAGTTACTTTGTGTCTTAGCTGTCATTTTATATGTACAGACTTTCCGCAACTGTAAACATTGATTGTTTCTTAAACAAAAGCACTTTTTATTTTGACCAAAAAACAATATACGATGCACATATAACATGACCCAGAAACAATAAACAACTTGAACAGTTAAACATATTTATTCGTTCCCATATGATAACAAACAGTTCAAGTCAGCCCAATATAAATTACTGGTGTGTAGTGGGCTAAGTGGTTTACTACGAACGTTTAAGATGTTTAAGTTTCAAGGTTCTCGTGCTAATAGTGATGGAGGAGATAGTGGCCAGGACGAACGGACGAAAAGGCAATGTTGGATGGGTGTGGCCTATGTAGGCGGGGCCCTAGGGTGGGTAATGTTGACATGGATGGTTGATATAGACCGTGTTGTCATAAGAGATGTTCAGTATTATTTTGAAGTCATTTGGTGAATAAATGAAGAAGTGGATAATTCTAAAGTGCGCAGTAACGGTCTGATAATACACACGCATAAATGACAGAACCATTTATCATAAATCCGAGAAATTCTGTAAATGTGGAATTCATATTTTTTTACCCTTAATACGTAAAAAAATATTTAATTTTGTAAATGTGGTTGCATAGTATCAATATAACTGCTTCAGTATATTGTACTTCGTTAACAAATGTTGTTTTACATCATTCCGCGATTACATATCACATGTCATCTCACAATTAATTTCAACGCCAATATCTTTTGAAACATATAACTTCATAATAATACGCTTACAGCTTGTATCCATTCGATTCGAAACCGAAGTTTCTGGGTTCCGGGGGGAGTATGGTTGCAAAGCTGAAACTTAAAGG
This sequence comes from Dreissena rostriformis, assembly GCA_007657795.1. Taxonomy (NCBI): domain Eukaryota; kingdom Metazoa; phylum Mollusca; class Bivalvia; order Myida; family Dreissenidae; genus Dreissena; species Dreissena rostriformis. Next base: position 16,415 of record VMBQ01007541.1, on the reverse strand, counting down.
AATTTTTTTTTCATTAAATATTTCTTTAAAAAAGTGGGACTAAGAGGTATGATAAACAGAAAAACAGGTTACTGCCTGATCTTTTTGTAAAATATCAGGCTCGGCACGAATGAAATAACGGCTCGGCAAGCCTCGCCGTTATATTATTCTAAGTCTTGCCTGGTATATTACGAAAATGTCAGACATTAACCTGTTATTCTCTATATATCGGTCGTTAAACAACAGTTAGTCGCTCATATCTTAACATGTCCGTGTTTTAATTCCCACGCATCAGAAATCCAAAATGTTATTTATTGACCGATAAATAAAACAGCAAATCATATTACTAAAGTTTGAGCCAGTTTAAAAAAAATGAAATTATTTAATGAAGTTCATTACGGATTTTGTAGTTTCCTAGTACAGACCTATGAAGTGTTGGTTAATATTTTATTGATACACATATACACACGCTCATATATTGAAATATTTTAAGACACTCTTTACTACATTACTATTTTTATAATATTGATTATCAATACAATTGGCCTATGTGGTATCATAATGAACGTCTATGGTCTCTATTGTATGTCATTGACTATTAGTGCCATCTACCTTCGAGGGATTGCTGCATACAATGCAAATATGTCGCTAAAAGAGGATTGTCTGTCTATAATGTTTTATCAATAATATTAGTGTCCTTACCTTTTTAAACATAAGAGATGCTTACATTTCGAAGTCATTGGCAGATATGTATATACAATGTATATGCGTTTCGAAAGTACGCCGTTTTTTAATAGCCGAACATATGAGTAATTTAATTTTGTTTTTAACTACTCATGCGATTATCCAATCAAATGTTGAACTGTAAATAATCAGCCCGAATAACACGCCCTTTATGGAAATTAAGCTGTGTTCACTATATTGAGACGACAATTACGTCACGATACAATTAAAAGCAACACATCCGCGACTATATATAAACTCAGATAAAAAGTTTTTATGCTTACTAAATTAAAGAAAGAACCTTTACCACATCTTTCTTATCACCTTGTTTTGTCGACAGGCGTATCGTTGATACCGTTTGCTCGCTCCTTTCATTTAACACTGTGGTTGACGGAATATCTGTTTCCACCAATTCAGTGCGAATATCGGTCGTCTCGTCTAAACAAATATACACAATTACAATCAATCTCATTGTAGAGAAGTATCATTGTTCTCTTAGATAAAAGGAGTTGTTGTTAAAATATAAGTAATTTGTTCATGAATGCAATGCTTATAGCAGTTTATAAGAACTAATTTCTTGAAAACAAATACTAATTGAACGTTTCGTAAAATAATAAACAATTATTGCAATTCTGTATTCAAAGCGTTAGAAAGATTAAAACGAAAAATACATTTTTATTGATTTTAGCCGATTATTTTTGTAGCTACAAAATAAGTGTGAAATTGTTACCAAAGCCTTACAATGAAAGAAATATGCGATTATAGCAATTATTATATATGTTCGTACATGTGTAAGTGAATATTCCGTTTATGTGTTTATGACCGTAAAGCTGATGGTACTGAGCACATATTATCGTTCTTTGAGACCATGTTATGTCCGGAACGTCACTGAACAATATTGTACTTCTGTAAGTTTTGCTGGTATTGTCAAATGTACTTGTTGTTATACCGTCCCTTGGTATTTTATCCAGCCACAACTGCAATTTTGGTACCGGCCGACCTCCACTGGATACGCACCCTGGCCTTGATGTGGAACTGGGGTCCAACCTCATATGAACAAGTTGCAGATCTTTCGGCGGTTCTGTTTATATATTTATGTCTCATTTTATATAGAAATTCATACAAGTGTGAAAGTTGGAAAAAGAAAAAAAAAATGAATATTATAGTTTTATTGGTGAATCATACTTTTTCGTGTAATTAATATACAAAGTACTGCTTAACAAATTCAAAATGCCGTTTTAATTATTTTATTATATTCGAAAGCGAAACACGCGTAACGAGGTATAAAGAACTGAAGAATACAATAAAACTTACTAGCAACATAAAGCGTTGCTTTATCTTGTAGTATTAATCTTTGTGTTTTGACGAAATATGCTGCCGTGCAAACCACGAGGGCTGAATGATCATCATCTTGAACCGCATAGTTGGCAGTGTATATACCCTGGTCTGATTTCTTGGACGTGGTCGTAACATTATTAATTGTGAAAGTCACAATAACCGACACGTCTGTATAACTTTGCACTGAACAACTAATACCCAACGGTTTTTCTGATGGATGCTCAATAGTTGATATAACACATTCCTGGCACTTGTCAATATCTTTCTTTTGCCGAAGTCTTATGGGTTCTAGAGTCCATTGAATACATAATTGTATAAAGTTTTGATTATTCACTACAAGTAGCGATAGAATTAGGTCGCCAGATAAAAAAATAATTATATAAAAAATCATATCATTTATATCGTTCATTTCACTTTTTTCATAACGTTTAACCATATGGCGCTAAGTACAAACACACATTCTGACGTTATGTAAAATATATAGGCTCCTCTGCAAAGGTGATTATGGTTGTAAGTGATCAAGAACATGATATTTTTACATGGTTAAGGAATTTTTATTCAAAGCTTACAACTCTTTATACGTTGTTTAGCAATGCAAGAAAAGTACAAATAATACAAATAAAAGACTCGAATAGTCAATAATAGACAGACCTGTCGTCCTTAGACTCGTGAGTTATCATTCGAGGATAATTTCAATTTTAACTTAACGTTTCATTATTAAAATTAGCTTATTATTTAGGTACGCTTTGTGAACTGTATACATACCTTTAAATTGCAACAGCACATACTCCGATAAGCAGGATCCATGTTTCACAGATATGTATTGTGTATCCAGGTATGACATGGGGTTGAATATCGTAAATGTGAATGTTTGTGTGGAACTATCATAGATTCGGTCGGAGAATAACCGCATTTTATTGAACCATAGTACAGGTTCTTCGTTTTGGTCGCGGTCAGGTTTGAATGTTATAGTAACATTTCTCCCATAAAATAGCAGGTCCGAATTTTCCAACTTTATATCACCACAAGTTCGACCAGCTGAAATATTAAAAAATAACCCCTTTAAATACGGTACATGTTTATTGAAATACTTCTCATTTTCTTTCTTATAATTAATATTAAGATGATTCATGCAGACGCCTCAAAATTCACCCACGCAATGAATTATTACTTTAAGGAAATGAAAGAGACATCGCAAAGACGGAAACTCGTATTTTCACTCGTTTTTTTTTTTTATTTTTTTAATTTTTTTTATCTCAAACAAGATTCAAATAAGCTTAACGAAACGGTACGAAACATGTACACGCGACCCACCAAACATATAGTCGATATCTCAGTGTGTTCAAATAATTCTTCTCATTGATTCTGCAAATGAAGTCAGTTTTTTAATACAATGGAATTGGGATAAAATTGAGAACGAGGATTGCAAAATTCATCAGTACTTTGGCATACATTAAACCCAATAACAACCCAGTGAGTACCAATAATGATTATGAAATATTTCATACAGTTTGATTATGTTCGCATTGTAAGGAAAGTGGATTGAAAATAATTCATTTATTTAATTGACGTATAGCTCAAATAATTGTTGGTTTTCTAATTACTAGAGCAACAAAATTTAAATACAATAACAACCAACGCGTATAAAAAATAATAATGAAATATGTCAAACAGTTTAATATGGTACCATATCTCCAATACGGAACCTTATTACTTAACGATTTAAATCGAAAATTTATATTTTACGTGAATTAAAAAGAATACCTGATTTAATGGAATTTGGTTCAAATAATTATTGGTTTTACGCTTACTGGAGCCACACAAGTGAAGTATCAGAAAATACCAAATACATGTACTCTGTTAAATAAATCTATCGTGCTTGTCAATTGATAATTTGAGAAAAAAGAAATTTTATTTTGGTGATGCCATTGTGTAGTAAAGCAAAGATCGGGTACTTGAGTTATGTGCAAGCCGGAAGTCACGAGAAAAAGGTTACACGTTGAAAGTTTGATAATAAGCACTTATAATGCAAATAATTTGCAAAATACACCATTAAATGTATAAAATATTTTTGGTATCAAATATAATGTATATATGTTAGCAATAAGAAAAACAGCCTTTTTTGACACTACTTTGTTGCAGCGGTGTTTAGTGTCACATATATTTTGCTCTATGCACATTTTATTCATGCTCAATAACAACAACAAAATGCCGGCAAGAAATGGCGTGTTATTTCTAGGGTAAATATTTTGAGTTCTGACGTTTATTAATTATTTAAATTGTATTCTTTCACATATTTATTGCCTCCTCTTTCTAAACATGTATAGAGATGCATTGGAATGTAGCTTGGTCATTGTCAAAATTGACATGAAACATTTCATATTTTAAAAAGAACAAAGAAGGCGTATATTTGCGCATACGTAACCTCATAATCAACGGGGCATTTTTCATAGCCATTCATTTAAGGAAGCGAGGGGTTCGCCACAACGTGAGATAATTTCCAAAGGAGGTCAACCCGTTTTTTGGAAGGTCTATACCAGTATTGTGGAATAGTTAGATTTTGCCAGCATGCGCCTAATGACGTAATAAAACACGTTGAATACACTTTCGCATAACTTCTTATTAAAATGTTAAACATATATTAATGTATCATGAAACTCCAGAAACATTATCAGGGGAGAAATTCCAATCGAAGTAGTTATAACGAGATGTAAATTATTGTTTTCTGTGTGCTACTTGCTGATTCACCAACTTAAATCCCATCGCCGTATAGTTAAATGCGCATGCGCACAAATATAAGTACTATTTAAAATAACGATTTATAACAATTACAAAAATGAAAATCAGTTATTACGCTGACAAGTTTTATAAATTCCAATTAAGCTAGTTACGTGCAAAATGTACTATGTAGTCAAGTTACTTTAAACAGTGTTCCAGTTGTATTTCTTTACATGCATTTTAATCATATTATATAATGCCATTTTAAACTAGAAATGGCGCGGCCGCGGCCGAAGCGTATCCCCACGCCGCATAGATGTAATATTAAAAGGCAATTTTGGGTGGGCAAGGCCTATGTTGGTGGGGCCCCGGGGTGGGTAATGTGGACATGGATGGACGATATAGACCGTGTTGTCATACGAGATGTTCAGTATTAATTTCAAGTCAATTGGTGAATAAATGAAGAAGTTATGTTAAAACAAAATTTTGGGTGGGCGTGGTCTATGTTGGCGGGGCGCCCCAGGGTTGGTTATGGGGCCATGCATAGTTGATATTGACCGTATTGTCATAAGAAAAGTTCAGTGTCAATTAGAAGTGAATCGGTGTAGAAATGAAGAAGTTACAGTAAAAGGCGATTTTGGGTGGGTGTGGTCTATGTGGACGGGGTCCTGGGTAGGGTTATGTGGACATGGATGGTCGAGATAGACCGTGTTGTCATAAGAAATGTTCAGTATTAATATGAAGTCAATTGGTAAATAAATGAAAAAGTTATGTTAAAACAAAATTTTGGGTGGACGTGGTCTATGTGGGCGGGGCTCCCCAGGGTTGGTAATGGAGCCATGCATAGTTGAGATTGACCGTATTGTCATAAGAGATGTTCAGTATCAATTTGATGTAAATTAGTGTAGAAATGAAGAAGTTTATCTAAAATAACCTAAAAAAATGAGTGAAAATCTCAGACCCGGCCCCATCCCAACCCACATAACTTTTGACCCAGGGATCAGATCAAAATTCAAAATATAACACTGTCGCACATATGCTCATAGCTACCATGTGTTTAAGTTGTAAGGTCCTAGTGCTTATAGTGTAGGAGGAGATAGTGGCCAGGACGGACGGACGGACGGACGGACAGACGACGGAGATAACCACATAATCCCCCCGCTTCAATTCGGAGCGTAGGGATAATTAATATAAAAGTGAACGGAAGTTAGACGGGGATATCCATCGTGATTGAGCAAGGGAAGTAACCTAGTTTTGGGAATGGTCTTTATTGATTTCAAATTGTTCAAAATAATACAGTTTTCAAATTATATTGAACAATACANTTATCAAAAAATGAAGCGGGGAACCAATTTTTATCACGACACATTCGGTACCCCTCTCAGATTATGAATAATCGACTCGGGGGAAATACGGTTTGAAAGTAGTCCGTTGACATGTTGTTAAAATTGCATTAAAATTCAATATCAAAATACAAATGAATACAATTGTTAACGACTTCCGACCTGAATACATTTTTTCACTTCACATAATGTAAACGTTAGCCAGCCGATTTATTGTTTCAGGGATAGCTAAATTTTTGCCACATATGTGTTTCGTGGAACTTGCAGCAGAAAGTATAAACTGCAGACACAAAAGAGAGGAACCTTTGTATTATTATTTTTAAATTACAAAACACTTATATTTTCAATGAAAGTTTCAAGTGAAAATACACTTATCCAACAACTATGAATGATAAAAAGTTAAGATATATGTTTCAAAAAATTAATAATCTGAAACAAACAGTAAATTAACTTTATTAATTGTTATCGACACATTGATCACTTAATGGTTTCAGTTGTCTAACGATGCTCTTATGTTTAAACCTCTCTATTATGAATATATGTATTGTTAAATCGCACCGTACTAATTGTCTATTGTTATCTCATCAAAGATGAAAAATATAATTTTCAATAACATAACTCCTTTTTCGGATAAACCCCTTATACCCCCGATACACCGACTCCGTTCGAAGTACGTTCTGAAAAATGTGACAAAACGAGCTCGAACTGTGTGAGAACGGAGTGATCGTACTAGCAACGTGTTACGAACTGTCTTCAAACTTTGTGGACGGCCTTGAACGGGGTTGAACGGGAGAGGTGTTTCAGAACTTTGAGCTTACTCAAAATTTTCTTCCGATCATCCCGTTCTACAATTAAACGTAGTAACAACGTAATGGAAACGGAATGGACGTACGAAGAACGGAAAGGTCGTACAAAGGTCGGGTTAGGAACGTGCCAGAACGTAGTGCGATTGGACCGAAATTAGCTGTACGTTGCCACACCGATCGTGTCCGTTTCTAGTCCGTCCAATCCGTTCTCAGACATACCGACCCCGTCCGCACTACGTCTCAAGTAAGATCTTGTATCGTGTAAATAAATAGAAACTAAAAGATAAGTTCTTACAACGTTTGCAACACGTTCTATAAGTTGTCAGTAAGTTCTTAGAACGTTGTACTCGTTTTAAGGTGTTCGCATTAGGTTCCAAGTACGTTGTAATCGTTCAATGCAGTTGTTACAACGTTCAAACCGTTAATACAATACGTTCAGACAATGTGAATATAGATAGAGGTCGTTGTCTCATTTGTGATATTAACGTACTAAGAACGTAGTAGGACGGAGTTAGAACTGCCTTCGAACGAGTTACCACTGCACAACGAATAAAGAAGAACTGCGTACGAACGTGATTTGAACTGGATAAAGACGGACTGGCAACGGGATAGGACGGGATAGGAACGAGCTGCTCGTAGCGCGAACTGTGTATGAACGTCATTCAATCATATTGTAGATTTTTTCTGACCAAAACTACACGTTCACGCAAATTCCCATCCCGTTCTGCATTTTCCGAACGTGGTCGAACTGTCCAAGAATGTGCTTGGTGTATGGGCTCTAAAACCTCCTAAACCTAAAAGAGCACTGATAAGAAACAGCATATGCCTCCATTGAGCAACAATCGTATATGTTGTACCCGAATAGTTTTTCTAAGTATGTCCATCAAAAAGGGAATTGTAGACACTATACTGACTCCATAAAATTACATCACATTCATATGAGCAAAAAGCAGTAAAATATATATGTAATATTATATTAAACCCCCTAGCCCCGGATTTGGGCGGGAAAAAAGGGCTTGTGTAGAATGAAACTTTTCAAAGCATTGAAGGATCTCAAAATTATCTTTGCATAAATGTCTACCCATATAAAACGATGTTTCATGCATACAGTCGTGTGGCAAATTCAAAGTAAAAGTCACAATTTGATATCAATATTCAGGGCATGCATTAAGATGCATTAAAGGACTTAGAAATAAATTGGCACAAGTTTTTACCTATATGACATAATGTGTTGCGCACAACAACTATGTGGCATCTCAAGCTAAAGCTCAAGAATTGAGGTTTAAGGTAAAAAACAAGGCTTCATTGTCAAAAATGTCTTTCCGGATTGTAAATGCTCCATGAATTAAATGTTTTGTCAAAAGAAGTCTTCCCCGGATGGTCACTTCGTCATGCTTTGAAGGATTTCGAAAAACAAACTTGGCACGTATGTGTACCTCTATGAGACAGTGCATCGAACACAAGCTTCTAAAACAAGGTAAGGTCAAACCTTGAAGTCAAAGGTCTCAATAAGGATATACATTGTCAAATTAGGATTCGTACAGATTATAACTTGAAAATGCATTGACAAATTTTAAAATTGTATGTTCTACTGTACGAGATGCGCAGGAACCATGTGTTTACCTTAAAGGTCAGTGTAAAACTTTGAAGTCAAATAAGAAACTAATGTTCAATTTAAGGCTTGACCGCTCTGTATCCTTACCATATCTTTGGTTATTTTAAAATAAAATACATATTCACTTATATGAGACGTTGTGTGATGCGCAGCAAACAAGATGCTGCTTTTAAGGTAAAGGTCAAACTAAGATATGAAAATACAGCTCTTTACAGACTGTACTTCAACATGCACTGAAAGATTTAACAAAATTTAACAATGTCTTATTTAACAACATCATATTTCTTTTTTGAAATAAGGCTATAATGTGCACTTACTTTTCGTTGCGTTAAATTAAATACTTGGAATAACTCTTGAAGTCATAACAGTGTATGTTTTACTTATAACAACACATATAAAAGCGTAGAATTTTAGAATTCAAATTTGAAATGAATTTCAATATTAAAATAAAAATTAAAAGCATTATTCGCGACTCCCGACTCAATACATTGTTTCACTGAAAATACGGTAAACGTAAGCCTTCAGATATTTTACAAAATATTCGTTGAGTTTGAGTGTTAATGGGGCTGTAAGCATTATAGACTATGTATTTATTAGGATGAATATAGCGGAAAGGTGGTGTTTCCTCCGGGCACTATCCATTCAAAACCACACCAAAACCACATCAAAATTGAATACCTTAAAGTAAAACCTATAGCCTGAAATTGCTGCTTAATTTCAGCATTCGCGCAAACATTTGCAAGTCTAGAAGTTAACCCTTTCCCCCTCAGAAATAAAGTGAAAATGGCTTGTGCAACCAGAATAAAACCAGAACAGCGTTCGAGTTACTCGCAGTCTTTTTATGTGGTATGCTGGTTGCTGATCATCAGTATCTAAGGGTCGGATATGAAGTCTTTTAAACTTATATTTTTTAATTTAATTTTCTAAGGGACTACAACCGGGTCAAAATACGTTTCTGAGAGGTAAAGGGTTAATTAATTAGGTAGGAGTGCTGGGGCACACTCTCGGTTCTCATATAATACAGACTCAGGTCGGGAAGGACCTCTCCACACGCGCGCGCTTGAAGCGATGTTAATGTCAAACAAGATCAGTTTGTGTTAAATGAATGCCATTTTAATGCAGTAGTCATCGTAATCATTATAGAAGTAGAAGTGGTAGTAGAAGCAGGAACAGGAGTTGTTATTATAGTGGTATAATTAGTTCTTGTTGCTGTTGTTGAGGTAGTTTGTTATGTTGTTGGTACTGTTGCTGTTTATCTGGTATCATTTGTAATGTTATTGTGTTTTTATAGTTTTTTGTTGTTGTTGTTTTGTATGGTTAAATATTTGTTAAAGTTGTTTATAATTTAGGCCAAGGAGAAATGGATTGAGGAACAATGTACCATCATCGACAAAGAGTTGACCGCAGGCAGCAGTAAGAAGGCATACAGCACCCTCAAGACCCTCACGAGGACCAGTCAGCCCAAGGCCAGTGTTATATCAGACGCTGTCGGGAATCTTCTTACAGAGAGTGCCGCAGTCATAAACAGGTGGACTGAATACTGCAGTGACCTCTACAACTATCCGCTTCAACCAGACTCCAGTCTCCTTCAGAACGATCCCAGACCAGAAGCGCACGACGAAAGTCCGGCTATACTTAAGGCAGAGGTGGAGGAGGCAGTGCGTAGTCTTAAGACAGGGAAATCTCCGAGAGTGGACAACGTCCCTTCCGAACTGATTAAGCATGGAGAAGAGGCAACAACAGCAGCAATGACGGCACTATGCCAAAAGATATGGAAGGAGAAGATGTGGCCCAAGGATTGGACCCAGTCACTGGACATACCCCTTTCGAAAAAGGGCAATTTTAAGTTGTGCGAGAATTACCGCACCATAGGCCTCATCAGTCATCTCAGCAAAGTCATGCTACGCATCATCCTTAATCGATTGAAAAGTAAGGCCTAGGAATTGCTGCCCGAAGAGCAGGCTAGATGCAGACCTGGACGGAGTGTAACAGATCTTCAACTGCAGAATTATCATTGAGAAACACCTGCAACACCAACGTGAGCTCTTCCACTTCTTCACTGACTTTAAGAAAGCTTTCGACCGCGTGTGGCATGATGGCCTATGGAATGTTATGAAAGGACTCAACATTGACGAAGGGCTTGTGAAAGTCTTTTAAGAACTTAACGGAAACGCCAGCAGCGCAGTACTTCTCAACGAACAACAGGGGGACCGTCAGGGATGTCTGCTCTCTCCCGTCCTGTTCAACATTTTCCTTGAGAAGATAATGCAGGAGACTCTCCATGACCATCACACCTCTATCTCCATCATTGGAAGACCCATCTCCAACTTGAGATTCGCTGATGATATTAACCGCATGGGTGGCACGCAGCAGTGAACTTCAACATCTTACCAACAAACTCAATGAAAGAGCAGGAATAGAGCGGGATGGAGGTCAGCACGGAGAAGTCCAAAATCATGGTGAACAGAGTGACAAATACCAGTGTAGACATCACCATGAACGGCGAGAAGCTAGAAGTTACCATGTCCAAGGATGGTTCCAGTACCGCTGAGGTCCGAATAAGAATTGCCATGGCAACCGCAGCAATGGCCAGACTGAGCAGGTTGTGGACAAGCAGTTCCATCAGCTTCCCCAACAATTACAGGCTCTACAAGTCCCTCTTAGTCTCCATCCTACTCTACGGCTGCGAGACCTGGACGATTCACGTGGACACAGAGCACAGGATACAGGCATTTCAAAATAAATGTCTCCGAAAACTGCTTCGCATCTCCTACACGGAGCACAAGACCAACGAGTACGTCCGGAACATGACTGCAACACTTGTTGTCCACAACAGCCCCTACTGNTGTATCAATTGGAGAACATTTTGCAAGACGCTATCATAAACATTAAAACATTGTCTATGTATGTCAAATGAAAAATAAGATATAGAGGGAGAAACTTCAAACGAAAATCTAAGAATGGTAACCGCAATGGTATGCGCGCATCAAAGCAGTTGCAGTTGGTATTTTATAATACCATAAAACTTGCTTCCAAATTCAGTGATCAACAGCACATGATTTGAATCACACTTAAACTATTTTATTGCTGGCATAACTATGTGAGGAGCCATTCAGATACTTGATGAAGATACAGTGGAAAAAAGGCCGTCCATACTTTGCTGTCTATAATGAATTTGAAAACATGTATTTGATTGTTTTGGTGAAGTGATATTATTAAAACAGACACATAATGCGAAGTAAGGATAGCTTGCAAGGAGCAAAGCGCTGGTGGAATATCGGCGAAACTTTATTTGGTATATATTCAATCATTCAGAATGGCATTGTGAATTAATCATTACTGAAATTGCGTTGTAATTTCAATGACCGAGATATGTCCTTCCTTGTTAAATTCAGGTTTAAAAGATCGTAATTTATTTTATATTGACTGTTTGCTTTCTACGATTAGAATCTCTGCAGTACCATAACAACAATCAAGTATATTTATATCAGACTGAAACACAATAAAATAATTTTGCAAGGCTGTTACATGATGTTACATTCACATATAGGCATGTCTTGTAGGTGAGACAGTACATCTATAAATAAACAGTGAACAGTACAGACGTTAATACTCAAATTCATTCATTTGAAATACGATTGTAACATTGACCTTTCACTTAGGAGCATTATCAGTGTACATAGTAGATCATATGGTCATCCCGTGAATAACCACTCAGTCATTAGGAATAAAAACCGTAAGTGATATTTAAATCAGTTTCAGTTTCATGCCTTCCACTTTAGCCAGTATTTGAGAGCTTCTATTGTTCTTCTTAACCAGGAAAATTATAGACGGCTGGTCAATTGATTTTGAGAAGTGATGTCAGAATCACATTCAAAAACCGAAACAATACCGTACTTGAGACTATGTACTTGAAAAAACATTTTTTTTTTATCTTATGACATCCCCTGTTCAGTTTAAGAGTTTTTTTTTAAAGATTCAATATGAACACTTTTTGTTGTAGCAAGATTAGAACTCCGCACAATAGGATATCCAAAGTATGTGAAGCTGACTGACATTTATATTTAAGTAATATGCTATCATAATACTGACATTTATATTTAAGTAATATGCTTTCATAATACTGACATTTATATTTAAGTAATATGCTTTCATAATACTGACATATATATTTAAGTAGTATGCTATCATAATACTGACATTTATATTTAAGTAATATGCTATCATAATACTTACATTTATATTTAAGTTGTATGCTATCATAATACTGACATTTATATTTAAGTAGTATGCTATCATAATACTGACATTTATATTAAAGTAGTATGCTATCATAATACTGACATTTATATTTAAGTAGTATGCTATCATAATACTGACATTTATATTTAAGTAGTATGCTATCATAATACATCGATGCTTATGTTTTACCCCCTTTATGACAAGATGTACTAGCACATAACTCAATACAAAATTGTTATCATTATATTAAATTGCTTGTAAGATCTCAATATAAGAATTAATTTCTTCTTTGCCTTATTAAATTGCCTAATAAATTACTTTAGGTCCAAATAAGCAGCATATCAGTTGATTTTAGTACTGCAGTATCTTAATAAGAAATACATTAACAATTTCTCAGTAGAGTAAATAATTAACCTATTCCTTACATTTCACTCTGGATTAAACAAATAACAATAATAACAAAGAATACAAATGTGATGTTATGAGCTTGTGGGCCTTCAAGGGGTTTCCCATGACACCGACAGCAAGTAAGTGGATTTCAGTGACAGTACAGGTCACGTGAAAACAATAATTTCCTTGATGACAGCGAACTTTTTATAAGGCCAAATACAAACAATATTTTTGAATCTGGTTTACCAACCTAGATTTACTTTTTCGATCAACGCTATAATATTTAGTCCATTTTAATGGGCAGTTTAAATGTGGGCATCTTTGTAAATCAGTGAAGAATGAAGATTGATATATGCCGTTTAGAAAATTGGTCGTATAATTAGAACGCTCTGGTTGGTGTATTAAGCGAACGCTTTAATTGGACTCATGGACTGTCGGATCAGTGTTTGTCTGGAGCCTAAGAACCAGGCCCTATGTCCTAGATAACAAGTAACAAACCAAGGTCAAATGTATTTAATCAACCCGTATCACTTTGTCTGGAGCATAACCTTTGTACGCCATGAACATATTTTCAAATGATTTGGGATATGTTACCAGCATCCNATATTTTTGAGCATTTTTAATTTTTAAAAGTTGGAAAAATAACTATCCCAATCGGGCTAGTACCTAGGGAAATTCAGTAGCCCGAAACGAGATCAACTAGCACCGGGCTATCCGACTATGCCAATTTCGAACACTGTACATGTGTATATCCATTACAGGACAACCATACACATTGTGACTGCACCTTTAAACAAAATGCTCATTTGAAGAAGGATAGTGCACTGTGATTCATGCCTTGTTTTGTGTTGGCGTTCTATCAGTCTTCAATAAATAATTGGTGTGTGTCATAGTTTCTATTCCAAATTCATTATACTCATAATTGCATTGTCAATTTGTATGCAAGATTGTTTTGGGCAGAAATGAATCTGCTTTGGCCACTAGTCCATTCATATTGCCTGGACATATAAACAATGTATTTGTTTGATGACAAATTAAACGATTTAGTATGATTTGTTCTATTTTCAGATAAATGAACACCTAGCAAACATGGCTTAAAGCAGAAGCACTGAAGTCGTGCCCAGGTGTTCTGTGGGCAGAGTGCCTTCTGTTGTGTGGTCCTTCCGTTGCCATAGCAACCACAGAGAAAGATGCTGGCTCTAGACGTCAACCTTTTGACCTCTCAACTGCAGAAACAGTGTCTCGATGACAAAGCGGGCTTACAATCGGTAATGCTGTTGTCTCCTTATTGTATGATCATTGATAGGTAGAAATTTATTGAGGTGATAAAATTGGTGTGTGCTTTTTATTCTCCCCATATATATATATGGGGAGCATTATAGTTGCCAGTTTGAACTTCCGTTATTCCTTCCGTCACACTTTTGTTACAGTTTCTCATAGCACCTTCAATATTTTACCGATCTCTTCCATATTTGGCATGTAGGTACCTTGCATGGACCTCTACCTTTTGATGAGGTTTGAGGTCACTGGGGTCAAGGTCAATGTCACCGAGGCTAATAATAGATTTTCTCAAGGTCACATGATTTTTTTTCACACAATTAACCCATATATCGACAAAGCATCATTGGGGAGCATCCATCAGTTTTACTGATATCCTTGTTTGTTATCAGTGATCTTTTGACAGTGTTTTTCCTTTATACAAAGTTGGTACCAGAGAACAAATTCTATTTTCTGACTATTTTTCCTACGTTGAAGGTAACAATTTCCCAAATCAGATGAAAAAAGTCAGTAAGGGAAACTTAAAAGATGCCTTTTGCTTACTTTCATTGTATCCAAGTTTTATTCAAATCAGTCGCTTTTAAACCTCTAGGGTCAAACACTGGGTTTGGTAACGCTGTAAACAGTTCCATAACAATTTATTGTTTCGTATCTGAATTACACTGGCTTATTTGACTATATGACTATCAATTTGTTCATGAGATCAAAAACCTTCAAGGTTCTGAACATGAACTCTAATATTGTTCTATTGAATCTGTTGTTTTAGATATCAATATCAAACTCATGTGTTGTTCAATTATATGCCCTTTAAGGATCAGATAGGCTTTAGACAAAAGGAAGAGTAAATACAAAATTCAATAAGCACTTAAATACATTTTCTTCAATTGTATCTTTTTCAAATAGTTGATAGTACTCTGTTTTGTAGCTGAAAATGGAGATAATGGAACAATAGAATTAGATATTCAATGTAGACAAGGTGAATAATGGAACTATACACTCCGTTAATTAGTAAATAATATGGTATAAGTAACAAGGATAATTGGCGGTCATTTGGTTTGTGTTTTGATTATACACAATGTTATTGGTTTACATATAATTTCAATGAATACTTGGGGAAATTTGAGATAATGTGATAGTGACACCATTTGGCTTTTAATATTAAATCAATTTTAGATTATTAACATAAGTACACCAAGGACACAGGTACTCTATGTTGCAATAATTTTGGGAATGTTTTTTCACCAAGTTCAACTACATGGTACACGTAGCTCAGTTCCTTCATATGCAATATGAATTAAGATAGGTTTCAGTTGTAAATTACATTCATTTCAACTTCAGAGCCAACAAAGTTTCTTAGTGGAAACTTAAAGGGTTCATTTCATGAAATCATACAAGTCCACAAGTATCTGAGTTTATTCAAAGTCTATTCCTCCAAAGAGAGGCATTTTATAGTGTCTTAACTGTTTCGTCAGTCCGTCAGCATTTGTTTGGTTTCCTCTCTCTAATTCAACCAGTCTTAATCGGATTTTTTACCAAGTTTTCAGAAAGTTGTTATTAGCATTACCGGTAAATGGAGGCCAAGTTCAATGACCAGCAAAATCTCAACAGGCACTTTTGATTTATGGCTTTTGAATCTTTGCCCTTTGTTAAGTTTTTTTCCTTTTATATTTTGTCGGGAGAATATCTCAAAAACTAAAGGAGTAATCAATTTGAAACTTAAATGGTTGGTAATCTGATTTATGGGATGTGCAGTGCACAAGAACCATTACTTTTGCTCCCCTAGGGCCAGAACAGATTTTCTAAGGTTGAGTAAAGATTTGCAATCACTAGTCCTACTGTTTGAATGGCATTTTTTGGGAAATTCGCAACCCTATGGACACATTTTTATGCCCCCAGTAGGGTGGCATATAGTGATCGCACTGTCCGTCTGTCTGTCTGTCCGTCTCAGGGGCGTAGATAACCTCCAAACATTGGAGGGGCGGT
>VMBQ01007540.1:30718-44836 GCA_007657795.1 Dreissena rostriformis | reverse complement strand
CAAAACAATATCCCTCCGCCTCTGGCGGGGGATAATAATTAACCTCATGTAAAAATAAATTAGGGTGTCAAAATAATAAACACAGCGTGAAAATAAGAAATACTTACTACACATTTATTCAAACAGCATAAGATATCATAATATCATGGGAGTATACTATTCAGTACACATGTAAGTATAACCCAACAAACAGGGAAAAAGCCAGCCTTTGAATGGTTTTGTCAAAGTTAGGAATCAAATGGTACACTGAAAAATATTGACATTTTGCCCTTAAACTGTTGAAATAAGGTGAATTTACTCTAGTATTTCATACATATTAAATATTGTGCTGACTAAATCATCTATTTTGTAAAAGAATTCTGATGTATCTTTAACATATGCATATAATACATGTATATTGCAATTTTAGTATAAGTGGTTATATTTTAAGCCAAACATACATATACGTTTCTGAAGAATAACACAACGTCGTGTTGCACAGTTATACTGGTTACAATGTACCAGTAGTTAGAGGACACTTTTAATAGAGATATTAATCCAAATATTAAATTGGCAAAGCTTTCATTGATATGTTAAGAGCAGTAACATTCATAATTAAAGAAATCATTCTATGGTCAGTTGACAAAAGAAATATAACTTTTTAATGCAATATATTTGTTGAATTGATGAACAGTGTGATGAAAAAGATGTTATTAAAAAGAGGTGCTAAGGTAGTATTTCCACATAAAAGTTTTGGCGTTTTTAATTTTTTCTTAGATGTATTATCAGTAATTTTTTTCCCCCAATTCAGAATGGGGGCGGGTCCCTTTGGTTTGGGAAAAATCGCGGCGTTTTGACCAAAATTGGGAAATTAGTGCTGTTGTTGTTTTGCTAACAAATGCTTCAAAATTGATAATAAAATTGTGTTCATTACTATATTTACTATATTTACTAAGGGTCAACTTATAGAGCTCGATTGGAGATGAACCAAATGTTGAGATCTAAAATAAAAAAAATCTTTTTTTTTTAAACCTTTCCATTTGGAATTTTTTGGGAAAAATATATACCATTTTCCATTGGGAATGGGGCCGGATTCTGGCCACGATTTTGAACGGAAAAAAAAACAGTGTATTATACACAAAGTGAAATCTCCAACCCCAGCAATGTTAGCTTTCATGCATTGATTTTATGACATTGAATAATTGTATCCCTGATCTCTAATCCTTATTGATGTACCGAAGGCATCTTTAATTAACTGTGACCAATATTGGCTGAACTATTGATTGAAGTGAATTCAAATTACGATCATCACCAAATTTGTGAGATAAATTTACTAAGTATCTTGTTTAATGACTCAAAGATTATTTAAACATAATTTTGATTTCATTTTAAAGGAATAATTTTGAGAGGTTATTGAACGGGTTGGCAGCGTTTGCAGGTCATATCAAACTAGCATTTCAATATACAAATGTACATGTAGCTCTTTAAGATTTTTAGCTTTTAGCCTTATGATAAGGAATTTTAAGCCTTTAACAAGCACTTTTGGTGCGTTAATATCAGGCCATTAGACCAGGCATTTATAATTTATTGCTATTTATAGTGACACATGTTCTAAAATAATATATAGTATGTCGTAGTAGCCCTTAACCTCAGTATATTGTGTTATTAGGGTTCTTCACTAGCCCTATCATCAGAATTTCATGTGGTTAGGGACCCTGGGCAGCTGGCGGTCATGTTATGAAATGTATTCACCCGTACTAGCTATTGATATGTATTATGTAGTTATGTAATTTTATTAAAATTAGCATGGACTCTCACTTGCCTATATTTGTCATCTTGCAATAAGTGATATTCATTTACCATGTTTTCATGTACATGTATAAATATATGAAAGTGTATAGCCTTCAAGACCTCAACCCCTTACATGAAATAATGTTCCTTACTCCTTATAAAAATATTTTATGTTTTAAGGAATGTTTTATGTTGGATCAATAGACATCAAGAGGTCAAGAATATCTTATGCCCTTTTGGTGCAAAAAGTGACTGTATCCTTTGGACTGATATAGACTGTTGAAGTCTCCTCATCCTTTGGACTGATATAGACTGTTGAAGTCTCCTCATCCTTTGGACTGATATAGACTGTTGAAGTCTCCTCTTTGAAATATCCTTGAACTAAAACAACACTTGCATGTATATTTGTACATACACGGATCACTTTCACTTTTTTGCCTTCAAAAGGAAACACTTATTTGTTGCCAGGAAACAAATAGGATAAGAAATTTGCGCATGCTTGAATTGAATCTCTTAAATTGCTTCTCAAGCAAAACACTTGTTTCTGTGTACTGTTCAGTCAATTTTTATAGGCATGGTTTTGGGGTTTTCTGTTCACTTATCCCGCACAATTCACGTGTAAAACTGAAGCTAATGTGATGCATAATTATGTATTTGTTCACATTGTTCTAAGAGCTTTTACCAGTCTGTCTGAGTAGGAACGGATAATATTCAATAACTATTCGGTGTTTCTCTTTTTTTTGTCCCAAGTCCCAAGTCAATAAATTGTCTCTAAGCATTGAATGAAACTTAATTTCCTACCCATGAGCTGCTTTATCAGAGTAAATATCTGAAATGCATTTGTCTTCAGAATATAGTTAATCAATTTAGTGGCACATACTAATCTCCTCCACAAATATCCCAAAGCAAACACATGGCTGGCTATAATAGCTATGCCTGACTCTCTGGCTGTCAGCTTTTTTATATGCATATTTGTTGGGAACTATAGCAGGTCAAGCACTCGTGCATTCTGGATAGAATTAATATTTATATTACGGTTTCAAATATTTGTTTGCACATGTGGACTTCAATGTTTTTAACGTTTATGCTTGCTTAGTACAGTAATCACACATAAATTGCATGTTTTTATCATACTTGATTATTTTAGTATGTATTTATTATAAGTGTTATGTTGCACTTCATTTTCCATTCTTTTTCAGAGCACTCTGTCAGTTCATTCTTTACCATACATTACTCTGTCACTTCTTTCTGTATTTTGTTGGTACACTCTATAGTATTTGCAAATGCACCCTGACAATTTGATTATACAATCAGTATTATTTGTCATTGCGGTATGTTAGTTATTTTTGTAATTCTGTTCTCTTTTTCCGTACACTCTTTATATCTTTGTCAGTTCACTATGTTAGTTAACTCTGTATCTCTGTCAGTACCCTCTGAATTTCTTTGTCAGCTGTGCGCTCTTTATATTTGTTTTAGCTTTTTGTCAGTTTACTTTGTAAGATTTGTCAAAGTTCTCCGCCAGTTCTTGTGGTTTTTGTCAGAGAACTATGTCAGTTGCCTTCGCAGTATTTGTCAGAGTTATTTGTCAGTGCTATGTGTGGTATTTATTAGAACCCTTGGTCAGTTTACTGTGAATGATTTGTTGGAACACTCTGTCAGTTTACTTTGTAGAATTTATTTGAGAACTCTGTCAGTTTACTTCCTAGTATTTGTCAAAGCATTTTGTAATCACTGTGACACTGTCTGTAGTATTTGTCTGGAGCACATTGTGTTCTTGTGTTGGTTGACTCTGCACTCTTGCCAGGTCAACAGCTCGGTGGTTATTAATGCCTCTAATCAAAAATGCATTCCAAGAAGATGTGGAATTAATGACACAGTCTGTTTCCATATTGTGACTGTAGACCAGTCAGGCTGCGGCAGCTGCCAGCTAAATATAGGTCCATTCATAAAGATGTGAGGTATTGATGGTATCTACAGTGTGAAATGTGCAGATGTTTATATCATAGCACGATTGTTCCATCATCATGTACCATGTTTTATAAACCAAGTTTGACAAAGTTTCATTCAGTTCCATTAAATTAAAATTCTTCAGATGTTAATAATTATACGTCTTTTCAGCTCATGTTGAGCTTTTATGATACCATGATTACGTCGTTTGACAATCAGTATGTGCGTGCTTCTGTTACCTTTTTTCTTCTCACACTTCCCCTTCTGAACTGCTGGGCACATTTTAATGAAACTTCACAGGAATGATCCTTAGGTGACCCTCTTTCAATGTTGATCAAAGCGTTACATTCCATTGCATATGTAGATCACCAGAGCTAATTTACAATTTGCATTTCTAGGAATTGACATTTTCTCAAAATTTAGTTATTTGTTTTTCATTTAATTATTTAACTCTAGGTAGAAGAGTTATTAAATAATTTACAAAAACTTAACAGATCTAAATGTTTCCTTGTGCATTGTTTTAAAACAGCAAAAAAAACACTTACCAAACAAACAAACAAATGATTATTGAAATAGACTCTGTCTCATTTAGAGAAACTGAAAAACCTGTAAAAGACTGCAAATAACTTTATTGTGTGTCTGGGGAAAGCACTGAACATCTTCTGTTTCCACATGTCTCACTTTATTAGAGACATTCAGAAGTTGATACTTGAAGTTTTGTTTTGTATTAGCTTATAACATGTGTTATACCTAAGACTGGGAATGTTGTTGGTTTCATGCATATTTCAGATAGTTGTTGTGTCAATAACACTGATACCATCTCATAACATAAGTGGCATTTAACCAACATGTGTATGCCCTGTTAGCAAAACACACATTTGCATGGTACAAACATGCATGTACATGTATCGTGCTAAGTGTTTTAGGAAAGTGCCCTTGCTATTTTTGTGCCTGCATCATTTTTGGTGTAAGACAGTGATCAGTCAAATCCATAGTTACTTTTCCATCAATAGGTCCTTCCATAGTTGGTTGGCCATCTTTCAGTTCATAGTTGTTAATCCATCCATCCATATATTAAGTAACTGATAATTGTCATCCATCTGTCCTTCAATAGTTGTAGGCTAGATTAATTGGTAGAACATTGTACTACACATCTGATGGTCATGGTTCCATCCCCGGCCTGGACACATGTTATCCTTTCTGAGGCCATTCTCCCAACTGTTGTTTGTCCATTGATCTGTCCAACCATAGTTGTTTGTCAATCCTTCTGTCCAATCACAGTGTTTGTCCATCCATCTGCCCAACCATAGTTGTTTGTCCATCCATCTGCCCAACCATAGTTGTTTGTCAATCCAAAGTTGTTTGTCCATCCATCTGTCCAACCATAGTTGTTTGTCAATCCTTCTGTCCAATCACAGTGTTTGTCCATCCATCTGCCCAACCATAGTTGTTTGTCCATCCATCTGCCCAACCATAGTTGTTTGTCAATCCATAGTTGTTTGTCCATCCATCTGTCAAACCATAGTTGTTTGTTCATCTGTCTGTCCAATCACAGTGTTTGTCCATCCATCTGTTCAACCATAGATGTTTGTCCATTCATAGTTGTTTGTCCATCCATCTGCCCAACCATAGTTGTTTGTCAATCCATAGTTGTTTGTCCATCCATCTGTTAAACCATAGTTGTTTGTCCATCTGTCTGTCCAATCACAGTGTTTGTCCATCCATCTGCCCAACCATAGTTGTTTGTCAATCCATAGTTGTTTGTCCATCCATCTGTCAAACCATAGTTGTTTGTCCATCTGTCTGCACAGTGTTTGTCCATCCAACTGTCCAACCATAAATGTTGGTCCATTCATAGTTGTTTGTCTATCCGTCTGTCCATCAATAACTGTTTGGCCTTCCCTTAGTCTGTCCATAGTTGTTCATCTGTATGTCACCATACGTAGTTGCTTGTCAATCCATATGTTTATTTAAAGTTAATTTGTCTATGTGTCTTTCAGACTGTCTTACCTGTTGAATCAGTAATTAATCCTGTGTCCTAAAAACATGTTTTCTATATTTTCAAATAACATCGCAAAATATGTTTGTTTCATTAAGATAATGTGCGCAGTTCATAATACTTTGATCATGATTTAATGTTGTTAGGTAAGAAAATTGTGTTTTCCTGTAATACTTTGAGATCAGATTTAATGTCTGCATCAATTAAATTCTGCATTTGCTTCTGGCATGAGGCTGCTGTCTGTTGAAGATAATGTTAAGTCATGGCTGACAATGTCCATGATAGATGTTTATGGCTGACAATGTCCATGGTAGGTATTAATGTCTGACAAAGTCCATGATAGTTATGTTTATGGCTGACAATGTCCATGATAGTTATGTTAATGGCTGACAATGCTCATGATAGTTATGTTTATGACTTACAATGTCCATGATAGTTATGTTTATGGCTGACAATCTCCATACAAGTTATTTTCATGGCTGACAATGTCCATATAGGTATGTTTATGGCTACAATGTCCATGCCAGTTGTTTATGGCTGACAATGTCCACGACAGTTATGTTTATGGCTACAATGTCCATGCAAGTTGTTTATGGCTACAATGTTCATGCCAGTTGTTTATGGCTGACGATGTCCATGCCAGTTATGTTTATGGCAGACAATGTCCATGCCAGTTATGTTTATGGCAGACAATACAAGTGCCAGTTATGTTAATGAAGAGACAATGTCCATGCCAGTTATGTTTATGACTGACAATGTCTATGCCAGTTATGTTTATGGCAGACAATGCAAGTGCCAGTTATGCTTATGGCAGACAATTCCATGCCAGTTATGGTTATGGCAGACAATGCAAGTACCAGTTATGTTTATGGCAGACAATGCAAGTGCCAGTTATGTTTATGGAAGACAATGCAAGTGCCTGTTATGTTTATTGCAGACAAGGTCTATGCCTGTTATATTTATAGCAGACAATGTCCACGCCAGTTATTTTTATGGTAGACAATGCAAGTGCCAGTTTTGTTAATGGCAGACAATGCCCATACCAGTTATGTTTATGGCTGACAATGTCCATGACAGTTATGTTTATGGAAGACAATGTCCATGCCAGTTATGTTTCTGGCAGACAATGCAAGTGCCAGTTATGTTAATGGCAGACAATACCCATACCAGTAATGTTTATGGCTGACAATGTCCATGACAGTTATGTTTATGGAAGACAATGTCCATGCCAGTTATGTTTATGGCTGACAATGTCCATGACAGTTATGTGTATGGAAGACAATGTCCATATCAGTTATGTTTGTGGCAGACAATGCAAGTGCCAGTTATGTTTATGGCAGACAATGCCCATGCCAGTTATGTTTATGGCTGACAATGTCCATGACAGTTATGTGTATGGAAGACAATGTCCATACCAGTTATGTTTGTGGCAGACAATGCAAGTGCCAGTTATGTTTATGGCTGACAATGCCCATGACAGTTATGTGTATGGAAGACAATGTACATGACAGTTATGTGTATGGAAGACAATGTCCATGCCAGTTATGTTTATGGCAGACAATGCAAGTGCAAGTTATGTTTATGGCAGACAATGCAAGTGCCAGTTATGTTTATGGCAGACAATGTAAGTGCTAGTTGTGTTTATGGCAGACAATGTCCATGCCAGTTATGTTTATGGCAGACAATGCAAGTGTCAGTTATGTTTATGACAGACAATGCCCATGCCAGTTATGTTTATGGCAGACAATGCCCATGCCAGTTATGTTTATGGCAGACAATGCAAGTGTCAGTTATGTTTATGGCAGACAATGCCCATGCCAGTTATGTTTATGGCTGAAAATGTCCATGACAGTTATGTTTATGGCAGACAATGTCTATGCCAGTTATGTTTATAGCAGACAATCCATGTGCCAGTTATGTTTATGGCTGACAATGTCCATGGCAGTTATGTTTATGGCTGACAATGGCCATGATAGTTATGTTCATGACATAAAATTCCCATGATAGTAATGTTTATGGCAGACAGTGTCCATGCAAGTTATGTTTATTGTTGACAATGCCCATGGCAGTTGTTATGACTATCAATGTCCATGCCAGTTATGTTTATGGCTGACAATGTCCATCATATTTATGTTTATGGCTGACAATGTCCATGACATGTATGTTTATTACTGACAATGTCAATGCCAGTGATGTTTATCGCTGTCAATGTCCATGGCAGTTGTTTATAGCTGACAATGTCCATGAAAATTATGTTTATGGCTGACAATGTCCATGCCAGTTTATTATGGGTGACAATGTCCATGCCAGTTGCTTATGGCTGACAATTTTCATGCTAGTTGTTTATGGCAGAAAATGTCCATGCCAGTTATGTTTTTGGCTTACAGGGTTTTTTATCTGATTTTTGGGAAAGGGCCTGGCCCTTTTTTGAGGGGAAAAAAATCAAGCAAAACGCCTGATTTTGGGGGAAAATAAGTAAGTCTTAAATAATTAATTTAACATATTTTACTGTTTAAAAACAAATTCAAGGCAACAGCTGATCTAATTATGTAAACTTTTTCCACACTGGATCAGGTAAACTTATAAAAGAAATGGTTTAAAATTGTTTTAGTTTTTTTGTTTTTTTTTTCAAGATCTCATTGTTTTGGGAAAATTTCTGTCAGAGGAGGAAAAAAAAGGTGGAAAGGGGTGATATTCAGCGGGTCTTTATGAAGGAAAAAAAACTCTGGCTGACAATGTCCATGCCAGTTGTTTAAGGCTGACAATGTCCATGATAGTTATGTTTATGGCTGGCAATGTCCATGATAGTTATGTTTATGACTGACAATGTCCATGCCAGTTGATATCCCCCGCCAGAGGCGGAGGGATATTGTTTTGGCGTTGTCCGTCCCTCCTTCCGTCCGGCTGTCCGTCCGGCACTTTTGTGTCCGGAGCCATATCTTGGAAGTGCTTTGGCGGATTTCATTGAAACTTAATATGAGTATATATATATGGATAAGAGGATGATGCACGCCAAATGGTATTGTACACCATCTGTTAATAACGGAGTTATGGCCCTTTGTATCTTGAAAAAATGCTTTTTACTATAGGCACTTTTGTGTCCGGAGCCATATCTTGGAAGTGCTTTGGCGGATTTCATTGAAACTTGGTATGAGTATATATATGGATAAGACGATGATGCACGCCAAATGGCATTGTACACCATCTGTTAATAACGGAGTTATGGCCCTTTGTATCTTGAAAAAATGCTTTTTACTATAGGCACTTTTGTGTCCGGAGCCATATCTTGGAAGTGCTTTGGCGGATTTCATTGAAACTTGGTATGAGTATATATATGGATAAGACGATGATGCACGCCAAATGGCATTGTACACCATCTGTTAATAACGGAGTTATGGCCCTTTGTATCTTGAAAAAATGCTTTTTACTATAGGCACTTTTGTGTCCGGAGCCATATCTTGGAAGTGCTTTGGCGGATTTCATTGAAACTTGGTATGAGTATATATATGGATAAGACGATGATGCACGCCAAATGGCATTGTACACCATCTGTTAATAACGGAGTTATGGCCCTTTGTATCTTGAAAAAATGCTTTTTACTATAGGCACTTTTGTGTCCGGAGCCATATCTTGGAAGTGCTTTGGCGGATTTCATTGAAACTTGGTATGAGTATATATATGGATAAGACGATGATGCACGCCAAATGGCATTGTACACCATCTGTTAATAACGGAGTTATGGCCCTTTGTATCTTGAAAAAATGCTTTTTACTATAGGCACTTTTGTGTCCGGAGCCATATCTTGGAAGTGCTTTGGCGGATTTCATTGAAACTTGGTATGAGTATATATATGGATAAGACGATGATGCACGCCAAATGGCATTGTACACCATCTGTTAATAACGGAGTTATGGCCCTTTGTATCTTGAAAAAATGCTTTTTACTATAGGCACTTTTGTGTCCGGAGCCATATCTTGGAAGTGCTTTGGCAGATTTCATTGAAACTTGGTATGAGTATATATATGGATAAGAGGATGATGCACGCCAAATGGCATTGTACACCATCTGTTAATAACGGAGTTATGGCCCTTGGTATCTTGAAAAAATACTTTTTTGTTGGGATTATACCATATATCAAGGGATTTGCACCCATCCATTAACAAAATTTATTAGGCGGGGGATATCAGTTCAACGAATTTGCTTGTTTATGGCTGGCAATGTCCATGATAATTATGTTAATGGCTGACAATGTCCATGATAGTTATGTTTATGGCTACAATGTCCATGCCATTTGTTTATGGTTGACAAAGTCCATGCCAGTTGTTTATGGCTGATAATGGCCATGATAGTTATGTTCATGACTGAAAATGTTCATGCCAGTTGGTTATGGCTGCCAATGTCCATGCCAGTTATGTTTATAACTGACAATGCACATGCCAGTTGTTTATGGCTGATAATATCCATGATAGTTATATTTATGACTGACAATGTCCATGCCAGTTATGTTTATGGCTGACAATGTCCATGCCAGTTATGTTTATGGCTGATAATATCCATGATAGTTATGTTAATGGCTGCCAATGTCCATGTCAGTCGTTTATATCTGACAATGTCCATGCCAGTTTTTTTTATGGCTGACAATTAATGTGTATGCCAGTTGTGTATGGCTGAAAATGCCCATGTTAGTAATTGTAATGGGTGACAATACCCATGTTTAAGTTATGATTATGGATGACATTATCCATGCTAGTTATGATAATGGCTGACATTATCCATGTAAGTTATGATCAAGGTTGCAATGTCATTTTAGATATGATAATGGATGATGTTGGCCATATTAGTTGTAGTGTACCACTCTCTTAGGTACTGTAGATTGTGTGTTTATGCATCGTTACTTGTGCCTGTGTAAGGATTGCACTTCAAATAATTTCAAAAACACACTTGCGATTTTGAAACAACAACACCATATTTAATCATTTCATTTAGACCAGTTTTTTAATAATCTTGAATATTGTCTTACAGCCCAGGACTGTTTGGCGTACATGCAGCAGGGCAGTGAGCTGGTGAAGGTCCGCTCAAACAGTCGACAGTACCATCGCATCTTCTCGCTCAACTCTGACATGACCGAAGTCAGATGGCAGCCCACGTCAAAAAAGCCACACAAAGCTCGAAGTAAGTTTTTCCAAAGAAGCTTTGTTTTTAGCTCACCTGAGCCCTCTAAGTTCTCAACGTGATATAGTTTACAATGTTCCTTGTGTGACCCTTTAAAAATGAATTCAAATTATTTTTGAACTTTTATAAAAAATGAACTTCATGGTCATTTCTATAACTTCTCTGAAATGGCTTCGCGGATTTGAACCTTACTTTGTTTTGAGTTAGATTTTGTCCAGCATAGATGGATTTTCAAATAACTTGAATTTTCTTATAAAAAGTGTTCTGCATGATGAGGTTGAGTATTGAGAACAAGAACCAGGTCTCTGGTTCCAAGGGCAGTGTACCAATTCATGGTTTAAAGCAGAATTGAGGTCAAGGTCTTAATTAAAGGTCATATGTCAAATTTATAAAAAATCATCCTTAAAATACACATAAAGTGAAATTAAAGCTGCACCAGTAGGAAAGACATTTTATTATTCAATGCAGTCCTTTATTTATGGAACTTAACACCTCTTTGTTTTCTAAGCTGCACATTACAAAACTTCACCTTTATACAAAACTGACCTTCTTGATATTTTACATGCCATATTTTTTAATTTTTTTTAAACTGAGATTAATCAAAAATAACATTTGCAGGTCCTAAGAACTGGTGCGAATTTCCAACACTGGACAGCAGAATTTTGTTGTCATTTCAAATTATGACAGTATGATATGTTGAATGTACAGTGAATTTTAAAATCAATTCATGTGTTGCTTTAAAAATTCCATAATTTAAAGAATAAAAGCATTTAAGGCAGGTGTTGTTTCGTCCCATCATTTCATCAGCAATGCATCCATTGACCTTTGCAAAGACGCTGGTTAAGTTCACATCTAAAAAAACTCTTCATCGCCTTAAAAACAATATAATTTCCTTGTAAATAACCTGAAAATTTCAGGTGCAAGGAAGTTTAATATATCTGGATTCATATTGAGAACAAAAATGCCTGTGCTGCGGCAAAAATCACCTAATCATGTTGGAAATTAATTTCCGCTCAGCATTGCTTCTGAGCTATCAGATTCAATTACTCGATCTTTGTGAACACTAAAGTGTAAAACAGGATGGCAGTTCTGAGCTATCAGATTCAATTACTCGATCTTTGTGAACACTAAAGTGTAAAACAGGATGGCAGTTCTGTTGACTTGGACTTAATGGATTGATGTTCAGTTTGTTGAGTTGAGCATGTTTTCCATAAATGTAATAAATTGAACATTAAGATGGCTGTTCTTTCCAAGGGCTTTGCATTTTTGCATTTTGATTATCACATTATGATGTCTTTAACATCATGCAGTCACGAACAAGTGGTCAAGGAAGTCAAAAGCTGTAAAGTATACTTAAAGGTTTCTTGTTGTTTTTTGAAAACATGTTGTTAATTTACTAAGGACAACTAGTATGCTACAACATGTACAAACTATTATTAGTTAATTTACTAAGAACAACTTGTACGCTACAAACTATTATTAGTCCCCTACTGGTTTCACCGAACGTGACTATAGGTTTACGCCCAGTAACTGGGTATGTGGATAGAGGGCCATGTGGGGAATATGCAAATTATTTCATGGTTTTGTCGGAAAAAATTGTGGTTGCTATAGTTATAGTAATAAATGAAAATACAAAATCTGAATCCTGCAATAACTGAAAGATTACTTTAAGCTAGGTTGATGAAACGTATGGAGAGTCTGTTCTTACTTCGACAACATTAACACAATACAGGACTTCTGTTTTGTCTGTGACAAAGCTCTTTGTGACATTGTGATCATTTTATATAAAGATCTTTTTAATTTTTAATTAAACAAGCTTTGATATACACATAATAATATTTACTTAAGAATGTTTAGAGAGTCACTGACATTTCTTGGTCTGGATTTTATGTTGAAGCTTAAGCTTTATGATCATGTTGACAGTACATGAGAATTTCAACAAGGGTTTTGCAAATGTTTTGAGAAAAGATAAAATATGATTTGGCTGCAAATATCATTGTAATATTAACAGTTCACACATCAAACCAACATTATTGGGTAAATATGTTTACATTAACATTGGCAGACTGCTAACTGTGTTTCTTTAATATTTAAATAGGGGATTTTAAATATTTAAATGCATACTTAATGATGATCTTCACTGAATACTCTTCAATGAGGAGTTCAGAAATGAAAGGATCCTATCTTTGTAGACTTGCGATGGCTGTGATGCGCTCTACATTTATTGAATAAGGCTGGGATGAGGTCCCAGTATCTATAATCTATCAAGCGGATTAAAAGTAATGTTTGCAAGCACGGTGATTTGAAACATTGAGTATATGACCGTTATTGGTTGTTCAATAAGTTCTTGTGCCTTTAGTGTTGTCCCAGATCAGGGACGACACTTTCAGCTTTTATGGAATTTTTATGCCCCCCTGCGAAGAAGAGGGGGTATATTGCTTTGCAAATGTCGGTCTGTCGGTCCGTCGGTCTGTCGGTCCGTCCACCAGATGGTTTCCGGATGATAACTCAAGAACGCTTAGGCCTAGGATCATGAAACTTCATAGGTACATTGATCATGACTGGCAGATGACCCCTATTGATTTTGAGGTCACTAGGTCAAAGGTCAAGGTCACAGGTCAAGGTCACAGTGACTGGAAATAGGAAAATGGTTTCCGGATGATAACTCAAGAACGCTTATGCCTGGGATCATGAAACTTCATAGGGACATTGGTCATGACTGGCAGATGAACTCTATTGATTTTCTGGTAACTAGGTCAAAGGTCAAGGTCACAGTGACCTGAAGCAGTAAAATGGTTGACTGAAAATAGGAAAATGGTTTCCGGATGATAACTCAAGAACGCTTACGCCTGGGATCATGAAACTTCATAGGGACATTGGTCATGACTGGCAGATGACCCCTATGGATTTTCAGGTCACTAGGTTAAAGGTCAAGGTGACAGTGACCTGAAGCAGTAAAATGGTTTCCGGATGATAACTCAAGGACACTTACGCCTGGGATCATGAAACCTCATAGGGACATTGGTCATGACTGGC
Organism: Dreissena rostriformis; assembly: GCA_007657795.1. Taxonomy (NCBI): domain Eukaryota; kingdom Metazoa; phylum Mollusca; class Bivalvia; order Myida; family Dreissenidae; genus Dreissena; species Dreissena rostriformis. The sequence continues at coordinate 30,912 of VMBQ01007540.1, read as the reverse complement.
ACCCGACCCCTATTGGTTTTGAGAACACTAGGTCAAAGGTCACAGGACAAGGTAAATGGTTGACTGGAAATAGGAAAATGGTTTCGGGATGATAACTCAAGAACGCTTACGCCTGGGATCATGAAACTTCCTAGGGACATCGGTCATGACTGGCAAATGACCCCTATTGATTTTGAGGTCACTAGGTCAAAGGT
>VMBQ01007540.1:0-27734 GCA_007657795.1 Dreissena rostriformis | reverse complement strand
TGCCAGGGGGCGTGGCAGTTTTCCTTATATGGCTATAGTAGTAAAACCTTGTTAACACTCTAGAAGTCACATTTTTAGTACAATCTTCATGAAACTTGGTCAGAACATGTGTCCCAATAATATCTTGGACGAGTTCGAAAATGGTTCCGGTTGGTTGAAAAACATGGCTGCCAGGGGGCGTGGCAGTTTTCCTTATATGGCTATAGTAAAACCTTGTTAACACTCTAGAAGTCACATTTATTATCCAATCTTTATGAAACTTGATCAGAACATTTGTTCTAACAATAGCTTGGCTGAGTTTTAAAATGGTTCTTTTTCGTTGAAAAACATGGCCGCCAGGGGGGAGGGGGGGGGGGCAGGCGGTCAGTTGTCCTTATATGGCTATAGTGAAAACTTGTTGACGCTATATTAGCCACATTTATTGCCAATCTTCATGAAACTTGGTCAGAACATTTGTCCCAATGAAATCTTGGCAGAGATTGAAACTGGGTCATATGAGCTCAAAAACTAGGTCACTAGGTCAGCTTGCATTTTTTATGCCCTCTTCTCAAAGAAGAGTGGGTATATTGTTTTTGGCCTGTCTGTCTGTCATTCTGTCTATCTGCCCCAAAACTTTAAGGTCAAAATATGGAACTTTAAGGTCAAAATATGGAATTTTAAGTCAAAATATGGAAATTTATTTCAAAGCGGTGCAGTAGGGGGCATTGTGTTTCTGACATACACATCTCTTGTTTCAGAATAGTCTAGTTCCTTTTGCTCTCATGTGAGCGCCTTATATAGGGTCTGATGGCCCTCTTGTTTCAATGTTACAATGTGAAGAATTTAAACTGCATAGTATAGCTGTCATATATATGAAGTTTCAACCACCTTGCTCCACGGGGTTCCAACTCCGTCACTCTTGAAAACGTTTCATGCTGAATTATGGCCACAAATTCCCAAGGGGTTTAGTTTGGGCAGAAATGGTAAGAATTTGACAATAATTGTGAAAAAATGTTTATAAACTAATAAGTAACTCTCTCACAATGATTTTTGTTCAATAATTATTCGGAATCATGTAAAGACTTCTTATAAATACTTTTAACAGCAAATTATTGAGTAATTTAACATAGAAAATTGTTGTTAAGTTATTTTATCAACATATTGACTTTTATGTATATGTAATCAGGAGTAGTTTTGCAAATGGCAAAGAAACATTATTTAGTATGTAAACCTGTAATATAAGGACATGTATTTTTTGAAGATACCCAATTTAAAAATTGCCACTGTTTATTCCCTAAATGACACAGATTATCTGATGATATATTTTATGATGTCAGTCTGTTTATTGATGATTACTAGCTTTTCATGAACGTCAAGGGAGTTGTAAATAATGCCCCTAGCTCATGTTCAGCATTAAAATAGGCTTTTAAGTGAATGTTTTCCATCATCAGGGCCGTCGATCTCCGTTTTTTGGGGCCGAATATCGGCCCCGTCCCCCATCAGAAAAGTGTACTTTTTTCCCNTTATCTCATTTTAATTTCAAGTACATCTATTCAAATATACTTAATTATGAAAAAAAAAAGCAATGAATATAGTTCAATCAGTACAAATGTAGTAATAAGAGTAAGTAAAAAAAAATCCCCATAAAAGGGAAATGCCGCAAAAATTTCCCCTCATGAGCCCAGGATGAGGGCCCCTGGCCCCTACCCCTGATGGACAGAAATGGCCCTGATCATAATCATTCAAGTTAGAAAAATAAGACTGACATTCCAAGTAAAATATTGTATGATTTCCATGAAATACATTATATGTTTTTTTTTCATAAGATACAAAACACATACATATATGGTAATTATATACTGATATGATGATGGTAGAAAGAATGTTGGCATTTTTAGCTTATCAACCAAAACAAGATTTAAGACACATTTCCTACGTTCATTTTCTAAATAAAACATTTCTCAAAAACTTGTTGGGAAATAATCACCAGAACAACCTGTCATAAAAAGTCTTATCAAGTGACATAGTTGGAAACCTGTTAGCACTGCACAAGGTTTAAAACAACTAGTAAACACTTTCTGCTTTGCTTATAGAGAAAACTTCAGCAACAAGGTTATTATCCCCTTTTCCATTCACTTCCAATGTGCAAATTTGATTATTGCTTGAAACTTCCTTCACAAAATGTTTTATGTACTGTTTAAATTAAATAGCCTGTTAAAGTAATTGACCGTTGAAAGTCATGTGCAACTGGAATTTATTCATTACATGTTAAATTAAACCAGTCCAGTAAACCATGCTATAAATAGCTCTGCCAGTTGCCCCATGTTCTGCATTTATCATTGTGAACAAATCTCAGTCCTTTATTGGCATCATACATCATTTTCATTATTATTAAATGTTGTAATCTTTAACCTTTCAACGCTGCTTTTGTTATTGCATGACATGATCCCTCGTGTTGCTTGACACGATCCTGCGTGTTGCATGACACGATCTCTTGCATTTTAGTACGATAAAAGTACATAAATGTTATAAGTAGGCTATTGGTGAAGCAATTTGTTCTCGATCTACCCATATTTTATTAGCTCGGCTGTTTTCGAAGAAAACCCGAGGTATTGTCATAGCCCTCTTGTCTGCCGTGTCCTCGTCGTAGGCATCGTGGTAGGCGTCGTCGTCCGAAAACTTTAACATTGGCCATAACTTTTGCATTATTGAAGATAGCAACTTGATATTTGGCATGCATGTGTATCTCATGGAGCTGCACATTTTGAGTGGTGAAAGGTCAATGTCAAGGTCTTCCTTCAAGGTCAAAAGTAAAAAAATACAATTCAAGGGAAGTAATTACATTTAAAAGGGAGATAATTTCTAAACCTGCCAATTGATATATTGAAATTTTATATATAATATTATGAAACCATACAACTGAAGCATAATCAAAATGACATTTTATGGTCAAGCCAAGCACATAGAGGATATTTGTGCATGTCGGTGTAAGATTGTTTCTTATTTCACGAGTAATCATAGAAAATATATTTTCACGAGTGGCACAGCCACGAGTGAAAATATTATTTTTCTATGATCACGAGTGAAAAAACAAACGATCTTACACTGACATGAACAAATTTTATGTTTCTTTTATGCATTTTGGTGACGAAATGACGTCATTATTCCAGGGAAATTCTTCAGCAAAACTCTTTTACAATATAAATAAATGGTAAAAAAAAGCACCCACAGCCAAGCGTTGGCATCTGCTCGACGGTGCTCTTGTTCATGTATATATGCAGCACTATATATAATGGACAACTGCGTGCACAATACCATTAGCACTTCCCACATGTTGTCTCTGTTTTCCAGCCATGCTTCATTTGGAGCTTCAAGTGGCAGTAATAAAATGTAGAGGCATCAGAGGCGATAACCTTCACAATTAGAACTTCAATCAAACGCTGGGGATGCAACAGTGTTACCCAAAATATCCGCATTCTTAGTTCCATTTGATTTAAACCTCGCTCTGAGATAACAGGGTTTAATGCATCTGCGTTTAGTGTTGTCCCAGATTAGCCTGTGCCATCCCCACAGGCTGATCAGGGACAACACCTTCGGCTTTTAAGGTTTTTTTTCATAGAAAAGGACTCAATTCTTAGCGAAATTCCAGTTTAGGCAGGAAGTGTTGTTGCTGATTAGCCAGTGTGGACTGCACAGGCTAATCTGGGACGACACTTCACGCACATGCATAAAGGCCCTTTTTTCCTAGAGTGTGGCTCATTTACATTAAGTTATATATTATTATAAGTTATATATTATTCACCACAATACTACACCAGCTGCAACATTGTTAAGTCGGTTTGTTTATTGACATTATAACATTTACACAAGAATTTGTAAATAATACAATAAAAAGAGCATCTAGTGCAATAGCAGTTTGCTCTGAATATCAGCCCTCTAAATCACCTTGACATCAACCTTAACCGTTAACCAACCACTCAGAAACATACTAAGATGCATTAGAAAATCAAATTAAATTTAAGACCTTTCTTACTAGATTCAAGTTTTAAAGACTTTATTTCCAACCATAAGATACTGATGAGCAGCAAACAGCACAAAACCTGAACAGACTGGGAGTTACTCGCAGGCTGTTCTGGTTTTATGCTGTTTGCATTTGCCATTTTGAGTTTGCTTCTGAGCTTGAAAGGGTTGAATCACATTCTTGACTTGGTGTGAATAAGTTGTTTTTTTCAGTCTGAATTGGTGTGTATATTATTAATGGTGTATTTAATTACAATCACTGTATGTCATTCTCTTAGTACTGCTAGAATAATTCACAGCATCTTTTCAGTGCTTAACCCTTTCCCGCTTAGAAGCAAAGAGAAAATGGCTATATACAACCAGCATAAAACCAGAACAGCCTGCGAGTAACTCCCATTCTGTTCAGGTTTTGTGCTGTTTGCTGCTCATCAGTATCTTAGGATTATTAATGAAAATTTTAACTTTAAAATTTCAACGCCAGATGTGGTCTGGTAACATAGAATTAACGAGAAACAAAATGCTCGTTTTATTTTTTGTGTTACAATATATTCCATTTTAATTTCCCGTAACGATATCTATTCATACGGCACACAAACACTTAACATTGTACATTAACATGTGTTGAAATTTTTTGTTCCACAAAAAATGGAAAACAAGCATTTTGTATCTTGTTAAATCTATGTTACCAGACCACATTTAGCATTGAAAGTTTGGCTATTGCTAAAAGGAACACTGATTTTTATGGGTAAACTTTATTTTACTAAATATTTTACCAACTATTTGTTGATTTTAAGTGTTAATGGGGCTTTAAATGTGACTGCAGCTTTAATGTGAGCGAAACACACCCATCAGCTTTCATATTGGTATCTCACTACTCCCCTTCCTTAATATTGAATATTCTGGGATAAAATCAAAGGGTCAATACCTTTACACAGAGTATAAGTCAATATATATGGAAATTTTGTCCATGACTGTCAATATTTGTGAGATGTCATGCATTGACCTTCGGCTAATTACGTGTTAATAAATAAGTGATTATTATTTGCATCAGAATAGACTGCATTTTTTTTTCCCTTCTACGAGAATGGCTGTTTTTCACAAATTGATAAGTTCGTGACTCAAATTTTCACATGGAAGTTTTGGGACNACCACCACCACCACCACCACCACCACCACCACCACTCATTGACAAAAAAACGTCACCGTTCAGTGACAAAAAACGTATTCACACAATGGCTGCCACTACAACTCACACCATATGGGGGGCATGCATGTTTTACAAACAGCCCTTGTTTAACAAACCTTGATTTTTTTAAACGTTGACTTCAAATTCCTTTAACAAGCAGAATGTTAAACAAAAATATAACTTAAAATTTCAATGTCCCTAAATTTTCTAAATCTTCTGATATACCATAACATGTACCACAATATACCATAAAACACAAAAGTCCCTAGGGAATATTCTATGAAGGTATTCAGTTTCTTCAATCTTCAAATATAGCATAAATACAAATGAAAATCCCTGTTCTACATTAAGTCCCTAGTGAATATTCTATGAAGTTATTCAGTTTCTGTCCTCATGAACATCCTGAATCTTCAGCTGAATTTCCAGAGTTAGGCCATGACAACATTGTGACTGTGTAACCATTAATGGCTGGTTGTGCAGCAGCCTCCACAATTACAATTATGGTAATGTGTTTGGAACTTTTTGTGGTAGGCTGTTCACAGAGAGAGCATATTAATTCCTTGGGCTTTAGTTGCCTTAATGTTTTTCAGCTGTAATATTCTGAGATTAAAAACCTGTGAAAAATTTCCATGATTATGGCTGTATGTTGAAGGGCTAAAAAGAAGCAATGTGCAATTAAACACCGGTAGGCCAATTAAGTAAAAACATGGTAGGTAATATGTGTGCCACGCTGCAATTACCTGTCGTAATGAGGCTTAGAGAACCTGTTGGCCCAGGAAAATCAATGGAAACATAAGCATGTGGTTGCATATTGTACAACAGAAAGGTGTATGCATGCAATTGGCCATCTAAATCAATTGCTGTGTCAAATGTGCCCCTACATGCATGATATTATAACAAAGTTAACATAGATTTTAGAAACTGTTGACTTTAAATTTCTTCAATGTGCAAAATGATGAACAAAATTGAACTTTGATTTTAACTGTCCCTGAAATTTCTAAATCTTCAAATAAAGCAAAAAACACAAACAAAAATCTCTGTTCTATTTCAAATCCAGAGTGCATACTCTATTTAGTTATTCAGTTTCTGTCCTCCTGAACACCTGAAATCTTCAGCTGAATTTCCTGAGTTCAGCCATGACAACATTGTGACTGTGTAACCATTAATGGCTGGTTGTGCAGCAACATCCACAATTACAATTCTGGTAATTTGTTTGGAAATCTTTGTGAGAGGTTGTTCACAGAGAGAGCATATTAATTTGATTGGCTTTAGTTGCCTTACTGTGTTTCAGCTGTAATATCGTGAGATTTAAAAGCTGGGAAAATGTACATGATTATGGCTGTATGTTGAAGGGCTAAAAGAAACCATGTGCAATTAAGCACCGGCAGGCCAATTAAGTAAAAACAGGGTATGTGTGCCACGCTGCAATTACCTGTAATAATGGGGCTCAGACAACCTGTTTGCCCGGGGAAATCAATGGAAACATAAGCATGTGGTTGCATATTGTACAACAGAAAGGTAGGGTAACTGGCCCTTGAGTCAATTTTGACCGTGAGTCGGACAATATCTTCGTAGTTTTTAAAGATGAGTTTTGTTTGACATGTTTTGAGACTTTGTAAAAAAGACTTTACCCTTGGTACTGAAAATGAATTAGATTTCCAAATAAATTTTTATAAAAAAAAATTCTCACAATAAAATTGGATATGAAACAGTAAAAATAGCTTCTGGTGACATCTGGTAGGGGTCAAATGTGGCCCCTACACGCATGATACTATTACAAACCTTGAATTTTTTTAAATGTTGACTTCAAATTCCTTCAATGTGCAAAATAATAAACAAAAATTGAACTTTTAATTTCAATTTCCATGAAATTTCTAAATCTTCTAATATACCATAAAATATACCACAATATACCACAAAAACACAAAATTCCGAAGTAAATATTCGATGAAGTTATTCAGTTTCTGTCCTCATGAACATCCCGAATATTCAGCTGAATTTCCCCGAGTTAAGCCATGACAACATTGTGACTGTGTAACCATTTATGGCTGGTTGTGCAGCAAAAGCCACAATTACAATTATGGTAATTTGTTTGGAATTTTTTGTGAGAAGATATTCACAGAGAGAGCATATTTATTCCATGGGCTTTAGTTGCCTTAATGTGTTTCAGCTGTAATATCGTCAGATTGAAAAGCTGGGAAAATTCACATGATTATGGCTGTTTATTGAAGAGCGCTAAAAGAAACAATGTGCAATTAAGCACTGCCAGGCCAATAAAGTAAAAACAGGGTATGTAATATGTGTGCCACGCTGCAATTACCTGTAGTAATGAGGCTCAGAGAATCTGTTAGCCCAGGAAAATAATACTCATCAGAAACATAAGCATGTGGTTGCATATTGTACAGCAGAAAAGTGTTTGCATGCAATACATTTGGACAATCTTATTCAATTGCTGTGTCAAATGTGGCCCCTACATGCATGATATTATACCAAAGTTAACATAGATTTTAGAAAATGTTGTCTTCAAATTTCTTCAATGTGCAAAATGTTGAAGAAAATTGAACTTTTAGTTTAACTGTCCCTGAAATTTCTGAATCTTCAAATATAGCATAAAACACAGATGAACACCTCTGTTATACTTTAAATCTGAAGTGAATAATAATATTTTCTGAAGGTATTCGGTTTCTGTCCTCATGAACATCCCAAATCTTCAGCTGAATTTCCAGAGTTAAGGCCATGACAACATTGTGACTGTGTAACCATTAATAGCTGGTTGTGCAGCATGATCCACAATTACAATTATGGTAATTTGTTTGGAAATATTTGTGAGAGGATGTTAACAGAGAAAGCCTATTAATTCCATTGGCTTTAGTTGCCTTAATGTGTTTCAGCTGTAATATCGTGAGATTGAAAAGCTGCGAAAATTACATGATTATGGCTGTATGTTGAAGGGCTAAAAGAAACAATGTGCAATTAAATACTGCCAGGCCAATAAAGTAAAAACATGGTATTTAATAGGTGTGCCACGCTGCAATTACCTGTAATAATGAGGCTAAGAGAACCTGTTGGCCCGGGGAAATCAATTGAAACATCAGCGTGTTGTTGCATATTGTACAACAGAAAGGTGTAATTTGACAATCTAAATTGATTATATCTGCCAATAAGCTAGACATAAATGCAATCCTGATGTTATTCATACACAATAATAAGGCTAAGGTTATCAACTTATTACTACATAGTCTTATTATTATTCATATCTCTATATTACTTAAGAGAACTCTTCTGCCTTTTAGTTACTGTAGTGTCCATAAATGAATGGCCAAGTGTTCTTCTGTGTATTATATACAAGACCCCTTCTGCCTTTAAGTAACTGTAGTGTCCATAAAATATTGACAAAGTGCCATTCTGTATATTGCATAGAGAGCTATAAAGTGTCCTTATGTATATTGCATAAAAAGAACTCTTCTTCCTTTCAGTTCCAGTGGTGTCAATCAAGGAAGTCCGAAGCGGAAAGACAACCGATGCGCTGAAGAACAAGGAGATAGCAGGAATCTACCCAGACGAATGTGCCTTCTCTATCGTGTTTGGAGACAACTTTGAGTCAATGGACCTTATTGCCAACACACCGGACGAGGCTCACATCTGGGTGACGGGACTCACCTGCCTCATCAACACCAACACACGCACCAGCACCTGCAATACTACCAGTAAGTGGCCAGTCTTGGTATTCATTTAAAGGGACCTTTTCACAGATTGGAGTTTGTCATTTGATGCTTTAAATGGATAAATCTAAACATCCAACTAAAGAGTTCCGAGTAAAAGTCTAGCGCTTAAACCACTCTGCCATCTGTTCTGATGTAACACAGTATGTATTTTATTCCTAATATAAGCAATCCTCTTAATGTCAAAAAATAAAACGATAACAACAGAAGTTTCCAAATTATACAATCGTTTTGCATTTGTAACACTTAATAATTTTTAGGTAAATGTTCAGTATTACTGTTTCCTAGCAAAAAACATAACTACAACGAAAATTTGAAATCTATAACAATTGTTTTCAATTTTGACAATTTATCAAGACGTAAAAAGGTCCCTTTAAGTGACATAACATTTTTTGGCAAATAAAGAGCCCAATACATATGGACAAAGTGACAGAGAAAAGATGCCTTTTGATAGTTGAATGTCAAATTGTTATGTCAGCCTTAACATTTATATATACCGGTAGTTCACCATTATTTTGATACCAATATATTATGAATGATTATTTTTACACATTTAACCCCTGCTTCAAAAATTGATACAATAGTGTTTTGTTGATTGTTTAACCAGAGATTATTGCTCTCGAAACTGTTTGTTAACTACACATATTAAATGTTGTAACTTTAATCAAATCTATTTTTCTGTTCAATGCAAACAAATCCAATCCAATTTTCATACAGCATGTTGTTTGAAATGTAAAAACAAAATGTCTACAGTATTTTACTTCCAGTTATGAAAGAGATCATAACACTGTCGCAACAGTCTTGTGCTATGTTATTTTCTGTCTGTAAAGTAATACTCCATGATTTCCATCCTCACGTAAGACCTAAAGAGGTATTGATATGTCAGCGCTGGAGGCTTTGTGTCAATTAGAGGAGAAAAATGGAGACAAATCCTTCATTAAATCCAGTTATTTAGGGTTTCTGTTTTTTAATTACACAATTAATAACTGAAACAATGAAAAGGGCGATTCTGTACTGAGAAGTTGCTATATGGTGTTGAATAGAGGAGAGGAAATTACTTTGTCCAAGAAGTGCAAATATATATTAACTAGATTCAAAATTAAATGAGAAACTCTCAGCTATCTCAGTAAAGCACTTCCAAGGATACTTGCTCAAATTGGTTTGGTTGATTGATTTAAACGTAGAAAAGGCAATCTTTTTGGGCAAAATTTGATTATCTCGGCAGAGGAGTTATTTAAATGACCCAATTCCTGACAGCAAGGTCTGGGTTGCCAAAGGTTTATGACTTCTTTAGAATGTCAGAAATGGATACTGGCACTCTGTATTTGGTCTCAACATTTCTGTTGTGATATTTCAGGCAGCTTTGTTATGTGCTAAGCAACACAAAGCAAAAGAGTAACCCTATCTCATGAAAGAGGTAATGTTAAATCATCAAAAAGTACTCTTCTTGTTAACAGGTTTGCTTGTATATTAAATATGTACAGCTTTAGAATCTGTGTTGTATTATTTGTGAATTGCTTTAAATGCATAGATTTAGTAAAGTTAAGCTGTTCATGAAGTATTGGAAATGTACACATGTGACATTTTACAATTTTAGTTTTGTTTTAGGCCATACTGACTGTTACTTATTTACATGTATGTGTAAAGATTTTGATATAGTAAATGCAAAACAGCAAGATAACAGTTAGATATCTAAACACTTGATTCAAATCCTTTTTTTGTAATACCAAACATATTGAATGATTGGTGTGGCGCTTAGATTATTGTATTACAAGCATTATTGATGTCACTGTTCAAGTGGATTGTCAAGGGCATCCTTCCTGTTATCGGTCATAATGCTGAAGATGTTTGCCTTGGATTGTAGGACATTGTAGTACAAGTTTGGGAGCACTTGTGTTTAAACCCCTGCGAGTTGACGTTCATGAATTCATGAATGATTCATGATCTTTACAAACAGCTCATGAACAGCTCATGATAAGTTTATGAAATTGATGAGAACAAGTTCATGAACTAAAGTTCATGAATGATTCATGAACACGCATTCATGCACCAGTGAAGAATGGTTCATGAACAAGACTGTTTAATAATTTATTCATGAAAGATTCATGATTTGGTTCATGAACTAATTATACCCCCAGTACCATTGGTAATGGGGGCTATATAGGAGTCACTTTGTTGGTATGTTGGTCTGTCCCGAAAGCTTGTCTGGGCCATAACTATGTCATCTATCAAGGGATTTTGAAATCATTTGGCACATATGTTCACCATCATTGGACAGTGTGTCGCGCGAAAGAATTACGTCAATATCTCCAAGGTCAAGGTCACACTTTGAGGTCAAAGGTCAAAAATGGCCATAAATGAGCTTGTCCGGGCCATAACTATGTCGTTCATCAAGGGATTTTGAAATCATTTGGCACATATGTTCACCATCATTGGACAGTGTGTCGCGCGAAAGAATTACGTCAATATCTCCAAGGTCAAGGTCACACTTTGAGGTCAAAGGTCAAAAATGGCCATAGATGAGCTTGTCCGGGCCATAGCTATGTTGTTCATTGTGAGACTTTGAAATCAATTGGCACATTTGTTTGCAATCATGCGAAGGTGTGTTGCGCGAAAGAATTACGTCTATATCTCCAAGGTCAAGGTCACACTTTGAGGTCAAAAATGGCCATAAATGAGCTTGTCCGGGCCATAACTATGTGGTTCATCAAGGGATTTTAAAATCATTTGGCACATTTGTTCACCATCATTGGACAGTGTGTTGCGCGAAAGAATTACGTCAATATCTCCAAGGTCAAGGTCACACTTTGATGTCAAAGGTTAAAAATGTCCATAAATGAGCTTGTCCGGGCCATAGCTATGTTGTTCATTGTGAGGCTTTGAAATCAATTGGCACATTTGTTCACCATCATTGGACGGTGTGTCGCGCGAAAGAATTACGTCAATATCTCAAAGGTCAAGGTCACACATGAGTTCAAAGGTAAAAAATAGCCATAGTTGAGCTTGTCCAGGCCATTACTATGTCGTTCATTGTGGGATTTTGAAATCAATTGGCACATTTGTTAACCATTATTGGACGGTGTGTTGCGCGATAAAATTACGTCGATATCTCCAAGGTCAAGGTCACACTTTGAGTTCAAAGGTCAAAAATGGCCATAAATAAGCTTGTCTGGGCCATAACTATGTCATTCATTGTGAGATTTTAATATTACTCTCCACATTAATTTTGTTCACAGGCATTGGATGGCGTATCATGCCAAAGAATTCAAGATTTCAAAGGTCAAAATGGCCATAAATGATAATGGCATAATAATTCTTAAAAATTGCCATAAATAAGCTTCTCTTGTTTTGTGAGACAGCATGCAAAATATTCTGTGTCAATGCAGAATGTGGGGGTATACGTCACGTCAGTGACAAAGCTCTAGTTATGAATGATTTATGCACCTTACCAGATTATGTGGTTCATGAATTGTTCATAAGACATTCTTGACTTTGTTTTAAAGAACTAATGAGGGTTTTTTCATGAATCTGAAAAATGTAATTGATATGTTTCTGTTTTATCCCTTTTCTTATCATTCAAATACATTGATATGTATGCATTAACATCTTGCATACTTTGTTCTTGAAGTATTCATGAACTGAGTGAGTTTCCATCCTCTGCAAAATGAAGTTTCTATTGTCAAGAGCAGTTCAAGAACAGTTCTTAAAACTAAGTAAGAGTTCTTGACCTCTTCTTAGAGGATTTAAAGAACATTTGTACAAGAACTGTTCAAGAACTGCCTTCAGGAACAGTTCAAGAACTTTTTAAGGACCTTTCCTGTTCTTGAATTATTCTTAAACTATTCTTGAACACTTTAAGAACTTTTTTGAACAACATATTTCCTTCGGATGTTCTAAATAATGTTCTTGAACAATTATGATGGACTTTTTAAGAATCCAATATGTTCTTAAAAGGATCTGTCATTGTTCATGGAAGAATTAAAAGAACAGTTAAAGAACGTTTTAAGGACATCTCATTTCAAGAACAGTTTAAGATGATATCAAGAACACAAACATGTACATTGAATTGCTGTTTTTACAAAGGAAGAATATTGTGTGCACAGGAAGTAAAAGGAATGAAGCCACATAGTTTATGCTATATTTGGAAATGTAAGTCTTTAATAAATTAACGGCTAAACTGATTTGCCATTGGTTCCATTTCAACTTCTTTGGCTCTGTAAGTGTAACCATTTCAGGGAAACCACTGATAACTTAAATTATAGCAGTACCATGTTGAAAATATTAACACATGACAGATAGGGTCTCTATGCATATTTATTTGTGTCTATAGAATAAATTTCATGTACCATATATTCAACAAGAATTGTGAAATTGTATGACTTTCTAAGAACTATAACAAACCATACACTGATTGACTCTAAATTATCTAATACACTCTAATACACACTTCATTCATTTGCAGAGGACATCCCTTGTTTCATAAATAGTTCTAGAACATTAAATTCATGAATTATTCTTACTCTATTCATGAAGTTTCAATTCATGAATTATTCTTGCTCTATTCATGAAGATTAAATGGCTGGTTCATAAAGTGATCATGAAATGATCATTAAAATGTGAATTCATGAAGGTTCATGAATGATTTATGAACAAAGTAATTAATGAATGGTTCATGAACTTATATTTTAAGAACTTGTTCAGAATGTGGCCATTTAATCTTCATGAATAGTTCATGAATAGTTCATAAATGTTGTTCATGAATGATTCATGAATGATTCATGAACAAATCATTTAACCCTCACAGGGGTAGCTTTAACCATTTCCCACTCAATTGCACAGTACAAGTGGCTTTATGCAAACTCACAGCCTGTTCAGGTTTTATGCTGTTTGCTGCTCATCAGTACCATAGGGTTGGAAATGAAGCCTTTGAAACTTGAACATTGAAAGAAAAGTCTTTAATTATATTTGATTTTCTAATGGTTTACAAATGCAAAAAGTGTAGCTGAGTGTTAAAGGGTTAAGTTTATGATCACAGTACAGTCCAACCTGACAAAGTGGTCACCTGGCTACAGCAGTCAGTCTAGTTTCCTCCCCCGACAAAAAAATTATTTTATATTACACCTGAGTATAATGGTCACCTAGCTATAGAGTGTTAAGAAGTCACTGGGCAGTTATTCGAGATGCAAAAAGTAAACCCTTAAATCAATCGGAATTGCTGTCTCTTACCTCCGATGTCATAGTGTCTATTTTTCATCTGTTTTGCGGCTAAAGAATCTGATTGCGGTAACTGCCTTTGATATGATAAATGTTGCCTGTGCGAAGACAGATTATAGGGTTTTGATGAGATTTGTTTTCCTGAGATAATAATTGGGAAATCTTCAAAATAAATTATGTCAGAGTATGTAACACGCTTTAAATCATTTTTTGCTAATTAAATGACCGCTTATAAGTACTATCAACATAACGTTGGTAATCACATAACTATAAATGGATTTGAAAATAACATTTTTCGATCATTCTTTAAATGAGCTTTCTAGCGTACAAGTCAATTTTAAATGCTATGAGAATAATAAATCATGGATTAACAATAATTTGTAAACGCAAATTCTTCAAGTTAAAGGAGCGTGTCAAGTGTCTGAGACTGTTTGAATCTGGAAAAAGCTGGTGGCAAACACTCAAAATTGCAGAAATCTGTTTTACCCTATCAGAACATTTGCATTTGACCAACGGTTTGCTTTATTAATTTTGTCAGGTTGTGGAGTAAGATATTTGAGCTCCTGTAACATGGCTCTACCTTCTGATGAGGCATTCAGTGAACAGGAAAGAGAAACAATCACAGTTTGCATGTGGATGAGATAACATATATCTGAACGCGCTCTGAGAAAAAAGGGGTTTAATGCATGTGCGTAAAGTGTCGTTCCCAGATTAGCATGTGCAGTCCACACAAGCTAATCAGGGGCAACACTTCCCGCTTGAATGATATTTTTCGTTTAAAGAAAGTCTCTTCTTAGCAAAAATCAAGTTTAGGTGCAAAGTGTTGTCCTTGATTAGCATGTGCGGACTGCACAGGCTAATCTGGGGCAACACTTTACGCACATGCATTAAACCCCCTTTTCATAGAGGGCTGCCCATTTAAATTACAGATGCCACATATTTCTAGATATTGTTAACTTAGGAATGTGCATGTCACAAGTGTTCAACTTTAACATTTTTGTGTAAGAAAACCAAAGGACAACTTAACCATTAACTACTCCGAACCACACTTTGACTCGTTTGCAGTTCCTTAGAAAATCAAATTAACTTTGAGATTTTTCCTAATAGATTCAAGTTTTTATGGCTTCATTTTCAACTCTAAGGTACTGATGAGCAGCAAACAGCATAAAACCTGAACAGACTGTGAGTTACTCGCAGGTTGTTCTGGTTTTATGCTGGTTGCATTAGCCATTTTCACTTCCCTTCTGAGTGGGAAAGGGTTAATCATAAAATTGCTGATTCTTCTGAGAAAGAGGTTGTCCTTCTATAGTGATAATTTTTCATTTTTAACAAATGAGTTTTTGAAGTGCACATGTGCTGAAACAATGAGCTTTTACCAAAACCAATTTCAAATTGTTAAGTAAAAACTTGAATGTTGAAAAAAGGATTTTAGCAGGGATGCTTGGATAGCAGCAATATGGTCTGATAAAGCAGCTTAAAATTCTGATTTTGGCAGCTTTGGTGCATGCCGTTTCTCATACCAGTGTCAGTGCATACGCCACAGTACATAAAGTCGCATTCACTGTTATATTTCAACCAACTATAAGTTGTTTGCAATTTAGGCAAAAAGGTGTTGGAAATAGTATTAGACGTACTTGCCTGGCTCTCAGATGATGCTTTAGGTAAATTATCGGCAATTCCAAATACAGCCTTCAAAGTCAATTGATCTTGACTAGGTTTTTAACCAGGTTTTCCGAAGGAAGAAACTGGTTATTAGATTGGCGAATGCGGGCGGGCTGGCTGGCGGGCGGGCGGAACAAGCTTGTCCGGGCCATAACTATGTTGTTCATTGTCAGATTTTAAAATCATTTGGCACATTTGTTCTTCATCATTGGACGGTGTGTCGCGCGAAAGAATTACGTCAATATCTCCAAGGTCAAGGTCACACTTTGAGTTCAAAGGTCAAAAATGGCCATAAATGAGCTTGTCCGGGCCATAACTATGTCATTCATTGTCAGATTTTAAAATCATTTGGCACATTTGTTCACCATCATTGGACGGTGTGTCGCGCGAAAGAATTACGTCGATATCTCCAAGGTCAAGGTCACACTTTGGGTTCAAAGGTCAAAAATGGCCATAAATGAGCTTGTCCAGGCCATAACTATGTCATTCATTGTCAGATTTTAAAATCATTTTGCACATTTGTTCACCATCAATGTACGGTGTGTCGCGCGAAAGAATTACGTAGATATCTCCAAGGTCAAGGTCGCCACAACTAAAAATAGATTGATTTTGAAACAAGGGGGGTAATTGTGATGAACAATCAGTAGCAATTCACATTTTTAGTTGCAGTTGTCTCCCTTTATCATACTTTTTTATTGAAAACCTGGTTTTGTGACAATTTTTTCCCTTGTTATTTCTTTTCGGGAGGCATTTTTAGCAATATGAAAGCGGATGCGAACGTTGCGATGGTTCTCCGTTGTTTTTTATCAACCGAAGATTTCACGCACAAAGCAGAAAGGAATGCAAATATTAAGGCGTACTATAGTTATGGCGGTGTTACAATAAAAATCACCTATTACACTTGATAAAATGCAGAAAAATACCGGTTGTGTTTACAAAATGATTGACAAGTATATTTCCGATTTTTACTTTCTTGAGAAGAAATGCGCTTTTTCAGAGGCAGATCTTTTTGCCGTATGCGCTTTTGGCAATTTTAATGCGCAAATAACGCAAAGCGCACATGAAATTTTTTCACTGCTTTTAAAATTGGAATAAATAAATACATCAGGGAATAAACAGTTAGCTAAATTGCTACAGCACAATTATTTAATATTCATCCAGTATGATGTTCATGTACCATAAACGCTGTCATTAGTTTATACGCTAATGAGTCGGGGACGAAAGTTGAAAAATTTGTATATAATCACTCATAAGTCTGTTTTGAAAACTAAGCCAATTGTGTTTTAATTAAGGTCTTTCTATCATGTGTGTCAAACCATCTTAGGTTTAGATAAGTTCTTATGTCCGAACAACGATTTTATATGTCAGCTTTAAACAAATAAGTCATTTAAATGCAGATAAATGGAAGTTGATTATTCACAGAATCATACATTACATTTGCCTGATATGCAGAAAATAGATTGTACATCTTATTTTCTCAATTGAAATGTAAATTCACAGGGCATGGCATGATTTACGCATGTTCAATAGGGAAACCCCAGTTTCACTTCAAGACATCACACGCATGTAAACTTCTGAAAAATGGCAAACGCTTGTGTTTATGGAATTCTTAAACACATTTATCATCAATATTGGCAAGATTTTATTTCAAAAATGTAAGTTTTTGGTGTTTATTGTGGAGTGAAGCAATACATCATATTTTTGTTGTTATGCCACAAGGTCAAATTTCCCGACAATTGTAATCAAATGATGCTATTTTGACCGTAACCATGAACTGTTATCGGAACGTATTTAGACTAACAGACCAGCTGCCTCTGTGTTTCAAGTGGTCCTTTCATAAATTTGGTGGCCACAGTCAAGTCGACCTATGTTAGTGTCTGATGACCACTGTTAGTGTCTGACGACCACTGTTAGTGTCTGACGACCACTGTTAGTGTCTGACGACCACTGTTACTGTCTGACGACCACTGTTACTGTCTGACGACCACTGTTACTGTCTGATGACCACTGTTACTGTCTGATGCTGATCACACATTGATAACAAACTTTGCATCATGTAACACTTCACAGCAGTGAACCAATTGGCTTAATGACACTGACAAATTTTTTTGGGGGAGCATATAGTCGCCGCTTCGTCTGGCCGTTCGTGCGTCCGTGCGTCAGGATTTTTGTCAGGGCTATTTCTCAGCAACTAATGACCAGAATTCAATGAAACTTTATGGGAAGCTTCACTACCAAGAGGAGATGTGCATATTATCAGTCGGATGATTTTTCACAGAGTAATGGCCCTTTGAAATTTTCCATTAACTGTACATATAGTGCAATTATTGTCCGGGCTATTTCTCAGCAACTTATGACCAGAATTTAATGAAACTATATGGGAAGCTTCACTACCAAGAGGAGATGTGCATATTATCAGCCGGTTCTGGTCGGATGATTTTTCACAGAGTTATGGCCCTTTGAAATTTTCCATTAACTGTACATATAGTGCAATTCTTGTCCGGGCTATTTCTCAGCAACTAATGACCGGAATTCAATGAAACTTTATGGGAAGCTTCACTACCAAGAGGAGATGTGCATATTATCAGCCGGTTCTGGTCGGATGATTTTTCACAGAGTTATGGCCCTTTGAAATTTTCTATAAACTGTACATATAGTGCAATTCTTTTCCGGGCTATTTCTCCCCAACTACTGACTGGAATTCAATGAAGCTTTATGGGAAGCTTAACTACCTTGAGGAGATGCGCATGTTATTAGTGGGTTCTGGTTAGATGATTTATTTAGAGAGTTATGGCCCTGTGAAATGTTTAAGTTGCTTAACCATCCATCATATTATTTTGTCCAAAGTTATGCCCCTCAAGACGTTTCCTTTTATCTGAATATATAGTGCAATATTGTGACACAAAAAAACTTTGGGGAGCATCACCCGTCTCTGACGGTTTCTTGAATTAATATCTCTGTGGTTAGCGTAGGAATTTTACAGGAATGCTGTTAAAGTAACAATTTTTAAGATTTACATGTTTCCATGAAGCAATGGCATTCAGTTACTTATTAATTGTGTACTTCTGTTTTTTTCCCATTTCAATTTTAGAGAAAATAAGTTATTTTTTTAGAAATTCAGACAAGCGAAGATGGTTATTTTAGTGTCTGTCATTAGAAAACTTGTCTGCTCATTGGCTATTGTTTTGATGGAGGTTTTGATTGAGATTTGTCTGTAGGTAGCTTATATACCTTTCTTGGGATTGTACAGTTACTTAAATTGATATAAATTTGTTGGTTAAACCATGCGGCATAGTCACGTTTCTTATTGTTATCTAAAATTTCAGGTTGAATTTTGAATATAATTAATTGTAAAACTGTATCATATATTCACCATCAAATGTACATTACACCATCAAAGCATGGGAAAAGTCGAGTGGGCTGTATAGGGACAGCTCTTGTTTGGTATTTTACATCAGATGTAAAATTACTTGCGCAGTATCTGCAGTGATCTAAATTAACCAAGCAATCAAACCCTGCACTGATAAATTTTGAACCGGGCATGCTCAGATTCTTTTTTTTTGTATTATTGGGCTGATAATATTTTCTTAATCTGAAGTAATAACATAAGAATTGGGACTCTCAAAGTGGAACTGTTAATTTCAAAGACTATATCAGTTATGTGTCCTTTGTGCTTTCAGCTCCAGAGGCCCTAGAGGAGATGCAGCAGATGAGGGACCAGTATCCTTGCATAGGCACCAACCCCTTGTATGGGCCACGTCCCCTTGTATAGCCCTCCCCCCTTGTATAAGCCTTGCTCCCTTGTATAGGCCATGCCCACTTGTATAGGCCCCAAACCCCTTGTAAAGCCCTCGCCCCCTTGTATAAGCCTTGCTCCCTTGTATAGGCCATGCTCCCTTGCATGGGCCTCGTCCCCTTGTATAGGCCCCAAACCCCTTGCACGGGCTCGCCCACTTGTATAGGCTCCAAACCCCTAGCATAGGCCTCGCCCACTTGTATAGGCCTCACCCCCTTCTCGCAGTCTGTTCTGGTTTTATGCTGGTTGCATATAGCAATATGTATGCTGTTTGATGCTTTTCAGTACCTAAGGGTTTGAAATGAAGCCTTTAAAATGTGAATCTAGTAAGAAAGGTCTTAAATTTAATTTGATGTTCTAAGAGAATACAAATTCATCAAAGTGTGTATCAGAAAGGTAAAGTATCTTAGCACACACTAATACTAAGGACACCCAGGCCTGGCCCTTGCATAGGCCCTATTTACCAACTCAGTTTTACACTTGGTGCATCTAGAATACTATACAAGTGGTTCAGTGACTTAACTTGCAATTTTGAAATGTCCAGTGTTTACCAACTCAGTATTACAATAGAAGTTAGCGGGATCTCCACACAAATCCCATCTGATATGTGTATGTGACAGTGCACCTTCGTATGTACCCACATATTAGTGGGTTTTTCTAAAATCTAGTCTTTCTTGAGTAAGTATGTTGTGACCCAGAATAGATGTAGACTTAGTTATGAGTTTCCTGGGCTCATAATGAAAATTACGACCCTCAAAAGCCCTCATGACAATAAAGATAACAATAAACAATCAGTGACATATGGCCTAAACTTTAAGAAAAATATCCATCTGGAACTGTAAGCTTTAGAATAAGACAACTTTTGCATCAATAGACATAGTATATGTTTGTATAATAAGCTATGTTAAGAAAGAATGGTTGATGGGCTACAAGTAACATCAATATGGGACATGTACTCACAACCTCACTAACCTCTGTGCACTGAGCTTACTTGTAATCCGTCAAAGTTGATTCGTCCAGTCAGTCTTGGGAAAAATCAGGGAAATATTGAGGTTTTATTGTTTGGGCCATTATGAAAGAACTTTATTATCGCTAATGCATTTTTTAAGTACTGTTATATCGGACTGAATACCATAGACATTTTTTTCAAATTACATATGTTTGCTTAAATTCTGGATTAATAGAAAGTATCATACATTCAATTGAAGGTTCGTGGAAACAATTTAGGATTCCAGATATGATTGAAAATATGTCTCATTTGTGAACAAATTGGTGTAGATATGTAAAACAGTAACGTGTCACCTAAGGTATAAATTATGCAATAATATGTAACATTTATTGGTAATAAACAAACAACACTACAGACAATGAGTATTTATGTGCAATAAATGTCATATTAATATCGTATAGTGTCTGACATGAAAGAGGAATAATTGGTATGTGCATCATAAAGACTTTATACAAAATTAATAAGAAATATGTCGTGTTCTGAGAAAACTGGTCATAATGCTTGTGCGTAAATTGTCATCCCAGATTAGCCTGTGCAGTCCGCACAGGCAAATCAGGGACGACAATTTCCGCTTTTATGACAATTTTCGTTTAAATGAAGTCTCTTCTTAGCAAAAATCCAATTTAGGCGGAAATTGTCGTCCCTGATTAGCCTGTGCGGACTGCACAGGCTAATCTGGGATGACAATTTTACGCACAAGCATTATGTCCAGTTTTCTCAGAACACTACACAAATATGCAACATGATCGACGTGATAGTGAGATCTGATCAACAGTACGTCTTATCCCATCAACATACCAGCATTAACCCTTTACCACTCAAATATGCAATTTGAAGTGTCTGTTTTCCCTTAGAAAATCAAATTAAGTTCTTTAGCAATTAAGTTTAAGATGTTTCTTAATAGAGTCAAGTTTTAAAGGCTTCATTTCCAACTCAAAGATAGTGATGAGCAGCAAAAAGCTTAAAACATGAGCAGCCTACGAGTTACTGAGTTACTCGCATTCTGATCTGGTCTTATGCCGGTTTCATAAAGCCATTTTCACTTCACTTCTGAGCTGGAAAAGTTAAATAAAATTACAGCCCATCTGATAATGTTGGTGCATTCAAATTGTTGAATATAGAAAACAGGCCCAGTGAGATGAAATATTTGGTTTATTTTAATGGAGTCATTTACTGTTTGAGTGTTGTTTTTAGCCATTTTCTTTTGTTTACTTTTGTAATGAAGACCAATATATGAAATACCAGGTAAGTGTCAAATGCAGATGAAGTTATTTCTAGGTCTTGAAGAAAACATTCAAACACTCTGTTTGTTTTTGATGGGCTTAAACTTTAAGTATAAATAACATTATATAATGTGTCTCATGTGTATATAATTGACCAAGATTTTCCCAACGTGGTCCTTAACTCGTTGCAAGATGGTTAAATGACGTGTTTCGCTCTGCGGTCAATGACGAGTCACAGACGCTCCCCGAACAGGAAGTGGTGAGGCTCATGCAGAATCTGAACAACAACATCGCCACCTCACGTATCCTCAACAGACTCAAAGTAAGAACTCCCTTCTGATAAGCATCTTCTGTAACAATACTGTAATAGGACCAGATTTATTTCACATATGAGCCTCATTCTGGGAAAACTGGGCTGCATGTGTGTAAAGTGTCGTCCAAGATTAGCCTGTGCAGTCTTATTGTTTTTTTGTTTGTTTAAAGGAAGTCTCTTCTTTGCAAAAATCCAGTGAAGGCGGAAAGTGTTGTCCCTGATTAGCCTGTGCAGACTGAACAGGCTAATCTGAGACGACAATTCACGCACATGCATTAAGCCCAGTTTTTCCAGAATGAGGCTCATAGCATTACACAAAAAACACTTTCTATAGATTGATTTACATGTACTTAAATATTGGGTTCTACACTCAAAGGCACTTCTAACGCATCCAACGCATCATTTTTCATAATTTCTGGATAATTCATCAACAGATTTTATTATAATTAAGAATGTAAACTTACAAATCTTTTTTTGCTCACTTGAGCACAAGGTGCTCATGGTGAGCGTTTGTGATCGCCATTTGTCCGTCGTGAAAACTAACCTTGTGAACACTCTAGAGGCCACATTTAGTTCCAATCTTCATGAAACTTGGTCAGATCACTTATCCCAATGATATCTTGGACGAGTTTGATAATGGTTTTGGTTTAGTAAAACCTTGTTAGCACTCTAGAAGTCACATGTATTGTCCAATCTTTATGAAACTTTGTCAGAACATTTTTTCTTACGATATCCAGGATGAGTTCGAAAATGGTTATGGTTGGTTGAAAACCATGGCTGCCAGGGGGCGGAACATATGGTTATTATAAGAGAAACCTTGTTAACACTCTAGAAGTCACATTTTTAGTGCAATCTTAATGAAACTTAGTCAGAACACTTGTTCTAATGAATTCTCAGTCGTGTTCAAAAATTCTTCTTTTAGTCACATTTATTGGTCAATCTTCATGAAACTTGGTCAGAACTTTTGCCCCAATGAAATCTTGGCTGAGAATGAAATTAGGTCATGTGAGCCCCAAAACAAGATCACTAGGTCAAATAATAAATAAAAAATCGTACTCTAGAAGTCACTTTTTAGGTCCAATCTCATGCAGCAGCTCGCATTTTTGCAGAATAGTCTATTTCCTTTTGGTCTTAGGTGAGCTCTTTAGAGACCATGGTCCTCTTGTTTTAAATATCTCCTAGAATCTATTTCAAATGGATATATGATTCAATGAATTATCATCAAACGAGAAATATCACTCCGAAATAAAAAAAGTCATAAAATGACACTCTTAACATATTTACGAGCAGTGAAAATCATTAAATTTTAATCTCATTCAAATGTGCAATAAATTAGCATACACTCCTGGATACTCAGTATCATTTACATCAGCTTATTGGTTTGATGACAGAATGACACATTTTAAGTTGATATATTGAGCCTTTTTTGAGAAATTAGAATTATAATAGTGTTAGAAGTGCCTTTAACCCTAAATTGCATGCTGGGAAATTTGTCGTCTGCTAAAATGTTGTCTGCTAAATTTCTAAAATTAGCATTTTCTTCGTTTTTTTTTTCAAAGAATACTATCAGAATAGCAAACAGTTTGGATCCTGATGAGACGCCACGTTCTGTGGCGTCTCATCTGGATCCAAACTGTTTGCAAAGGCCTTCAAAATCCGGTTCCAGCACTCAAAGGGTTAAGTGTAAAGGATTTGGGCCTCGCACTGGGAAAATGGTGTATAAAGCATATGTGAAGTCCTGTCTCAGATAAGCCTGTGAAGTCCACACAGGCTAANATTTCTTCATTTCTACACCGATTCACTTCAAATTGATACTGAACTTCTCTTATGAAAATACGGTCAATCTCAACCATGAATGGCCCCATTACCAACTCTGGGGCGCCATGCCCATATAGGTCACACCCAACCAAAATTGCCTTTTACTATAACTTCTTCATTTCTACACCAATTCACTTCTAATTGATACTTAACTTCTCTTATGACAATACGGTCAATCTCAACTATGCATGGCCCCATTACCAACCCTGGGGCACACCTAGGTCAAACATTTGGGTGGGGATACGCGTCGGCCTCTGCCGCGCCATTTCTAGTTTTTACTAAGAAGGTACTTCCTTTAAAAGAAAACTACCATTAGTAAAGCAAAAAGTGTCATGGCCTGTGGGACGACATTTTACTCACATGCATTAAGCCCAGTTTTCCAAGAGCGCGAATCATAGGTACTTAATGTTGACTCTCCTGATACCTTGGTGGCAACCAATGGTGGTGATTGAAATATCATTTTTAGGAAGTTATCAATATATTACTCCTGTCTCCATGGGAAAAAAGGAAACCTTACACACAAATACAAATTAATTGGTAATGTTTTTCATATGTGGTCTTTTAGGTGCAAATCCAGGATTTTTGGTTACGGATGGCCTTTGGTTTAAACCTTGATTATGTACAATCACAATAATGTATTGTATGATGTACTGTATTTTCGTGGGTAAAATGCGGACCGGAATATAACGGAAATGTCTCTAATTTCTTAAAATCAAATAAAATTTGGCTGTATATAAGACGCATCGCAATATAAGAGGCACATAAGCTATCTTGAAATATTCCCAAGTATGCATTCACACATGTTAATCCTTAAAATGTAAAATGCTCTCTTATGTTTGATACAAGATCAAAGTTGCCTGTTCAAAGTAATCACTCTTCAATATGTGTTGACATTTGTAATCTCACACTTGAAAACTATTTGTCCCATTGCATGAATATCTAAATTAATTATTGTAAGATTTAAAAAAATACAACTGCTATATTGTAAGTTTAGTTTTGGTAAGATGTTTCAATATTTTGCTTAATGTCAATACTTTACAGACAGTATTTTGTGTTGCGATTAGTTGATTTCACTCTTGATGATACTTTATATATGATATACAAGATGTTAAAAGCATGGCTTATCATTGATGAGAGTCTAGACTGTAACACCAAAGCCCATTCAACATGCACAATCGCCATTTATCATTACGTCTGTCTAGAAATCTTAGTGATACGGCACTCTCTCTCTCATCGCAGTTACTTTGATCAACGCCTTTCTCCAAACTGACATTTCATGACAACCACAAATAAACCACGGCCTTTCTCTGACGTGTAATCACTTACGCCATAAGTCAATTTATCAGAGACAACACAACCATCAGTCATGTTAAGATCAATTATGTTTTCTCCAATAGCAGGGCCCTCTCTGGCCATCAGGGGAAGGGGCCCAGGTCCCTCATAGGGGGGAATTTTTGTGGCGTTTCCCTTTTATGGGGATTTTTTTTTACTTACTCTCTTATTACTACATTTGTATTGATTGAACTATATTCTTTGCATTTATCATAATAAGGTATATTTTAATAGATGTACTTAAAATAAAATTGAGATAAATAATCATGAGACACTTCTTTCTAAAAAAAAAAAAAAAAAAAAAAACGGGGGATTTTTTTTTCCAAAAAAGGGGAAAAAAGTATACTTTTTTATGGGGAACGGGGTCGATATTCGGCCCCAAAAAACGCAGATCGAGGGCCCTGAAAAGTAAGTGACAGTTCTTTTACTTGATTTATTTTTTTCGGTACATGTAAGTTATATCAAGATGTATTTATGTTTATGTCGAGAGCTTTGTTTTATCATACAATTTCAGCCGTGGAAAAAGGGTCCTTTTGAATAATCAATTGTCTCAGAATTTATTTTGTATTCATGATATGACATTCTCTTTAAATTATTTGACATTTAAGTAGCTGTCACTTGTACCATCAGGCATCATCTGGCTAAAAGCATTGAAAAAAAACCACTGAAGTTTGTTGTTTAAGAACTTCCTGTCATTAAAGAGCCTTTTACCCAATATATCTCAAGACATTATCATTGATGCATTGAGTTTGCTGCATTATTTATTTAGCATGTTTTATGGTGCAGAATGCATTTCAGCCTCGGTCTTTGAAAAGTGGGTTTAACCCTTTGAGCGCTGGAACCGGATTTTGAAGGCCTTTGCAAACAGTTTGGATCCAGATGAGACGCCACAGAACGTGGCGTCTCATCAGGATCCAAACTGTTTGCTATTCGGATAGTATTTTTTGAAAAAAAAATCAAAGAAAATACTAATTTTAGAAATTTAGCAGACAACATTTTAGCAGACGAAAAATTTCCCAGCATGCAAAGGGTTAATGCATGTGCGTAAAATGTTGTCCCAGATTAGCCTGTACATTCTGCACAGGCTAATCTGGGACAACACTTTACACACATGCATTTAACCCTGTCTCATTTAAAATTTAAAATTACACCCTAAGAAGATTAAGCCTGATGAAATAAAGGCAGGAAATTTGAAATCAGAAACTGTTCTTACTGAAATTGATTTCACGAATATGATTATCCTAATAAAACTTCTATATCAGGGGTGTGAGTTTTCCTCCTTTAAGCTGATTTCCTCCCGTTCAATATCAAACTTATTTTACAAATAGTTATTAACTTTGCTGGATCTATTATATACAAATGAAAAGTTTAACTTAGCCCTGTAAGGGGGTAAGGCATTTTCCTCTCCTAAGGTGGTTCTTATATCACACCACTCTCTAAAATTGAGTTATTAATATTTAATGCATAAGCCAACAGTAATCACTTGAAATTATTTATAATATTTCCTGTTGTGGAAATTGATTGTACTCCCGATGTTATTACTCCCTAGTACCACCCACCCTGAAGGCTGTCTATAACGTAGATTTGAAGTGGATGCTTGTGTGGGGTTCCTTAAGTCTCTTTCAAGCATTAAGATTCTCAAGTGTGATGGAATAGTCCAGTAATAACACATAATTACACAAAGCAGTTAATTCTGTTTGGGTTGAGAGAGAATTAAGCCTGGAACAGATGTTCAGTATTGGAATGTCTCTGTCTTAATACAGTATTTAGAATATTTATGAGCCTCGCTCTGTGAAAAGGGGGTTTAATGCATGTGCGTAAAGTTTTGTCCCAGATAAGCCTGAACCATCCGCATTGGCTAATCAGGGACGACACTTTGCCGAAACTAGATTTTTGCTGAGAAGAGACTTTCTTTAAATTAAAAATATAATAACAGCGGAAAGTGTCGTCCCTGACTAGCTTGTGTGGACTGCACAGGCTAACCTGGGACGACACTTTACACACATGCATTTAACCCCCTTTTCACAGAGCAAGGTTCATATTCAAAATATTTATGCAGTCTGGTGGCTATTATTTTGGAACTATGCAGTCAATATATGACAGCTCAGCTTGATATTTGCACAGGAAAATAATCTTGAGGTATTCATTATGTGCATATTATAATAAATCTGTCAGAATAATTTCCCCATTTGACTTTGGTGTTAATAAA
This sequence comes from Dreissena rostriformis, assembly GCA_007657795.1. Lineage (NCBI taxonomy): Eukaryota > Metazoa > Mollusca > Bivalvia > Myida > Dreissenidae > Dreissena > Dreissena rostriformis. The sequence goes on along the minus strand of VMBQ01007540.1, from coordinate 251 downwards.
ATATTTTTCTTTTAATTATACGTGAATGATGGTCTTCAATTGATTTTTTTCGGCGTAGCTGAATAACCCAACTTTTCACCTTAACCTGACCTTTGTAAGTGTCCAATAAAATTCAAACAAAATTTCCCGCGGCTTGATACGATGAATACACTTCATTCAGTCCATTGGCTGATTTTAGCATAATCCTCCAGAACATTGGAAACATGACCTCGTCTTTGTAGTATAGCATGTAACACTGTTTTACTGCGTGT
>VMBQ01007539.1:23682-46770 GCA_007657795.1 Dreissena rostriformis | reverse complement strand
GCGTCAAAGATCAGCCGAGCCCCACCACCGTTACCCCAGAAATAAGCGGAACCCCCGTGTGGCGCCTCAAGAGACACGTGATAGTCACGTGGCTGTTGAATGTGTTGTAATTGCGTTATGTGTGGTGAAATCGAACATTTTTGAAAGGCCTATTTACATGTTTTTCATGTTTTTCTTACCGATTCCAAAAAGGAAAGCCAATATTATTACGCCATGTTCAAAGCGTAAATCAGTATATTTATACATTAAAAATCGGCTTAAAACATTGTAATAGTATCTCTTATTTATATTAAGATATCTAGAGTATAGTGTTTATTATTAAGATTTACCTGAGAGATACCGGAATTACTGAATTTTGGACGTATTTATCATTTTATTGTGTTTCTGTTCAGAATAGCAGAGCAGATGATCTTTATTTTCTGCTTAATTCACCATTTAATTTTAAAACAACATGTGATATTTTGTAAATAAATGCGTTTAATTTTCACCAGTGCTATAAACATACTTTATACAAATCCTATAAAAAAACTCGTTTTAATGCTAATGTTGAAGTTAAACGTATTAACTGGTATCGAAATAGCGGTTTAATGATTTTCATGTATAAAAGATCCGTAAACACTGCCCAATACTATTATGCTATATGAACACTTCCAAAAACAAAAAAAGTGCCATAAGAAGGTTAATTACAATAGGAATGCTCTAAAACAAGTAACGTTGGTGTAAAAACGTTAAACTACAAACATTATGCAACGTTTTGGCACCTAAAATCGTTTCACGATGTCATCTAGTTTCGTTTAACGGATGATCTCAAGTCAGGATCGATTCATTCTTTTTGCGGTAATTTGCGTAATTTGGAGCGCACTTGCCTTATGATAATGGATAACGGGCAACTTCAAAGTCATGCTTTCCTTGACGAAGTTCCATTCAGTTATGTATTGCCTCACATACACTTTCCTGTTTGCACGCTCTCTTTTTTTCTTTGTTGATCTAGAACACATTAACAATGTACATTAAGATTGTTCATAATTAAACATCTATAAATAATATTAAAACTCCGTTTATTCCATTGCTATAATTATGGTTGTTATGATAAAATATGTATTATTACTTTTCTTCAAGTATACCTAATCATGTCCAATGAATCCAATAATAATTTTCAAAATTCTTCAATTACATTTATATATAATGATTACTAATAATATTCATTTTTTACATATACATATTACCAATAATATTCATTACGTTACATTATGATAAGGGATGTATATCAAATTTCCTAAATTAAATTATTTATACATAATAATGTACGATGATCCAAAGTTCTGTTATTATTTATGCATTATTTTCTCTCTCCCTCTCCCTCTCCATCTCCCCCTCTCCCTATCCCTCTCCCTCTCCCTCCCCCTTCCCCCTCCCCTCCCCCTCTTAAAGCCGTAAGAACTAAAACGCGAATTTGTTAACAACCATAAACTCGAAATATTTTCATATTTAATTATGTACATATGATGTGATCACTTCATATCACAAGCAACTGTATATTTTAACCAAATCAACCCCCACCGCATCATCCCCTATACGTTAATATACTGCAATACAAACTTTGCCATAGGCATCAATGTCTTGATACCAAAATATAAACATGCGTGCTACATGACCAGTAATTTTGTGATGTTACCTTAAATTATATTTATATAGAAATATATGTATTTATGAAATATAGTGTTTATTCGGTTTCAACAGTACTATTCGAATTAAAAAAACATATATAACAACATTCTGCCTGCATCACAAAATACATAAACGTAAATGCGTACATTCTGAATAATGATAAAATACCCTTTACAAGATTTCTTACATCAAATATTTAACTAATTTAGCTTGCGGAAATCGCGCACTTTCTACCTACACTGACGCCCTTAAAGCTAAAGGAGCAATGTATTTTATTATTTTTTTTTGTCATCAATATACAAGTTAGTGTACACATATGCGCACATAAAAAGTCCAACACTTGTCCAACATTTGAAATTGCATAATTGTATAAAATAAAACAGCTTCTATACATATAGAACTTCTTCAAATCGATTATTTCTTCTAAATTAGCTTGCACACCTGACTATTAAACGGCATGCATTGTCACTTTAACCGAATACCCTGTTAACACGCCGCTTTGTCAAACATGTACATGTATTCAACACGCTCTGTGAAGAGATCGTTATAGTTTTTGGCCTGACTGACAGTTCCAGATTGCGTACATGATTTTAAATAATAAAATATGTTTCTTTCTCGATCATTGAATACTAGCACCATTTTGTTCCATCCTTTAGACAACCAAACATATAACTATATCTAATGAGGTTTGTAAAATCCCTTAAACACATTTAGCATGAGCAATTTTCTTGCTTATTTTTATCATTATTCTCTTTTCAATATTCCTTCTTTCAGTTTTTCTGTCCTTGCGGTTCGGGCGCACGTAAGCTTTTCCTCATCCAATTATCTCTTTCATCCGGGCATTACATAATGTACACCGATATAGGTTTATATAGGATGAGGATAGGTTTGTTCTATTCCATCACTATGAGAACAAAAGGTCTTAAACAAATGAACATGTTCGAACTAGTGTGTTGGCTGGCAGTCCTACTTCTTAGAGGAGGCGATGTTCATCCAAATCCTGGACCTGACAGCTCCTTTTGTATATCTTCCTCATCTGATGGTACTTCTTTCGCATCTTCAATATCCGATGCATTCACGAATAATCTAAAAATTGTCCACTACAATGTACAGAGCTTCATCACCAAGAAAGATATTCTATTTGCAGACCTTAATGGCTTCGATATTGTAGCCTTTACTGAAACTTGGCTTAGTTCAACAGTTGACACCGCCGATCTACTTTTCCCGTCATATCATACGCCGTTTAGAAGGGATAGATCAAACGACCCCCATGGAGGCATTCTCGTATATATAAAATCAGATCTTTTTGTCGCTGAGCGTCCGGACCTACACATAGACGATATTGAATGCTTATGGGTTGAATTACGCATCAAGGGAAGGCGACTTTTATTCGGCTGTTTTTATAGACCACCTAACTCTAGTCCTTATATACTAGAATGCATAAACAATTCCATATCACTAGCCGTGGATACAGGTATTGAAAACATTATTATTACTGGTGATTTTAATCTTGACATGAATAAACCACAGAGTAAGATCAAATTGGACTCTCTTCTCCTACAGTATAATCTCTCCCAGATAATTAACGAACCTACCCATTTCACTGAAACCTCTGAGTCTATTCTTGACCTCTTTATGATTACATCTTCATTAACAGTGTTAAACAGTGGCGTTGGTGAACCTTTTCTTCACCAACAAGTTCGATATCATTGTCCTGTCTACTGCGTTATCAACCTCAACAGAAATGCTGGGTCTAATTTTAAACGTAAAATATGGAGATACAAAGATGGGGACTACAACAAATTACGTCAACTTGTGCAGAACTTCGATTGGAATAATTGCTGCGACAATGATATAGACACTTACACGTCAAATTTCACACGTCAACTTATCTCATTCTGTGACATCACAATCCCATCTAAAATTGTTACAATAAGGACAGCTGATCCTCCATGGTTACATAATAACATACGAAAGGCAATCCGACGCCGTAAACGTGCATACAATAAAGCTAAGGCTTCAAATTTAGACNAAGAGCTCCAGGAAAAAAACAAGAGTGAAATAAAAGAAAGAAAAAAAAAGTTAACCGCACCTGGGATCGAACCACTGAGTACCTATTATGAACCTACTCGGTCATAAATGTGTGATGATTCTGATAACAAAACTATTGGGTTGTGATAATAGCATCGGTGTTGCCATAAATATATCCTCGGTTAAATAAACTGCCGCAACACCCCTTAAACCAAATATTTATTATTATGAAAAGATTTTGTTAAAACATAAGATGAAACTATGCAGAATTGAGAAATATGTTAAAAGTGTATATTATGTATCACTTTTTTCGATGCAAAATTGTCATGACAGCAAGAATTACAAAAATATCAAGGCATTGACGAAGTTAGCAATAATGCTTATTCGAAAAAGGAAAAACTTAGTCTACTATTGCCAATTGCCAATGTATAGTGATTTCAATTTGCATTTTCCAGCTTTGGATATGTCAAGTAAACGAATTATAAAAGACGTGTTTAAAGTTGGATAATGTGTACTTAGTATACCTTCAAAAACAACACAAACAACAAACAGCACGGGACGCAGCGTGGCAAAGTTCACTGTTACTCTAAACGCAAACCTCGCTTTAATAAAAAAAAAAGTAAAGCGTATATAACCTTCATACGCAAAAGCAACAAACACAACAAAAACGACATTAATCAAACGCCCTTATGTGAAACACACACTGTGTTACTACTTACATTATCATTTTCATCTGTCAATGAATACATGTGTTTAAACAGTGTGTCGGACTTAGTTGTGTATAAACAATATTAATGCAAATCATTTTCATTCGTACATGAATGCATTTAGTTTGACTTTGCAATGGATGTCTTTACATATCGGGTTATTCATGCCATTTTCAGCAGTAGGTAGTAAGTGTTATGACACAGGCCCGCCGGAATCTAATTTGTCGGGCAGACCGCCCTTGGGTGGAACAACTTCGTACGGATTCCGTCGTGACACGGTTTAAATGAGTTTATTGAAACGATGATTGAACTATTTGTATTAAATGCTTTATTGATTTGTTTCAGGGGTTAATGAGCGGCTTGCATGCTTAATTATTAAATGGTTGGGTGGCTTGATGACCCAGTGGATATAACGTCCTTTAAAAAAACTATTCTTATAACCTTCGTAGGTTAAAACTAAGCATGTTCATTTGCAACTTTTTAGCGTTCCCATAAACGCTGCGTTATGGTTCGGTAATTTACACTCGTGATCTGTTTTTCATATCCCGATGAAGCCATTACGTTTGCCAATTACCTCGTTAATATTCAGACCGTTTGATATGGTCCTTTACAATTTTGAATTAACAGCGTTTATAAATTTGTGTATTATAAGTACAAGAATTGAAAAAGCATTATTTCTGTATGTCATGAATAAACTGTCTAATTTATGCATAAACTCATTCGGCTTAAATTGCCAGACAGTGCATAAATGATGAAATGCAGAGAAAAATCTATTCAATTTTAATCGATCGTTGTGTCAGAGCAACAAAAACAATAAACAACAAACAACGTTAGCATACACTTGTATAAGGCATTAAATCACATAATTGTATTAGTATTAAGTTTTCACTTGCATACTTTTGTTTAACCTTATCGCACGTACTTATATTATTGAATAAATTATATTTTGGCATTATTTTAAGTTTGCTTTCGAAATGGAAAGCAAAAGTGCAGCATGTAGACCATGTGAAGTCGTGCATACAAACTTAGTTAAATTTAAATGTATAAACTTTTATCTAAACATGTAATTTCCTGTCAGGCATCGTCTTGTAATAGCCCGCTGGGATTGGCTGTGTAGAACGCTGCGGTGTTATTGATGAATACTTTATACAATACGCTGTATTGATTATAAAACCCCGCGGGCAAATGTTGTGCAAATATTTGTAGACTGTAACTATTGGATAGTTAACCATATAAATGCAGTTGTAATTTTTCATTATTAAGTAAGCTTACAAAGACTGAACGCTTTAAAAGAACAACACAAACACAAAACACTCTAAAATTGTATTTTGTTTGATATATCTCACATCGAAAAAACAATATTTATATCTACATTGTGTAATACATATAATACATATTGCCGCATCAAGAATACGTTTGATACAGAACATCATCTGGATATAATTACAACAAAACAATTTAAAATAGCACTTACTCAATTCCGCCTATCATCACATAGATAAGAAAAAGAGCGAGGTCAATACAACAATATTGCTCGGGATAACAGAAAATGTAAATTTTGTTTTTGTAATGTGATAGAAAGGGAATACCATTTCTTATGAATATGTCTAATGTGCAAAAAAAAAGAAAAGAAACAAAAATAGTTAATGTCATATTATCAAAGATAGCTACGTTAAATAAGTTTTATATGTTAATAAGAACACAAAATAAAAAAGAAATCATTTATCTTTCAAATAAAAAATTAATGCGAATTATTAACGGAACAATTTAGAAACAAATAAAATAATTTATGTATAATATTTTTCCTCAGAATTTGATCAGTAATAATCAATTTCAATGTTAAAGTGATACTACTTATGTAGTGCCGTGAATTCTTTGACTAAGTATTTAATGAACAACAGTCATTATCAATGTTAAAGTGAAACATCTTATGTTATCAATCAGTAAGATCTTTGCCAACGTCTACCATTGCCTAATTTTCATAATTCTTATAATCCATGTCATCACACTTTTGCGTATTTTGCATTTGGCTAAAAAGAAATTGTATGCGTAAGAGCTAATAAATGTTATTTTGTTTTTGTCGATATGGTATGGTCCCTCTAAATACAGGTATACTCCATTTCGAGGTACTTGTAAGTTCCAGGGCATGGGTTGTCCCCAAAATATTCGTCTATCACGTCAATAGTGCAGCTTGATTTGGAATCGCAATTGAAAGCAAGAACTTTCAAGCCCATCGGGGAAACACAGTTCTGGTTCGGGTTTATTAAAACTTGATGCGGGCAAACGGAGTCATCCTGCGTCCGTCCGTAATTCGCAGATTCAACGTTGATAACACACGAGGCGGGGCATGATATGGTGAATTTAGCGTCTTCACAAACGATGACCTTTCTAGTGTCTGTAAAATAAGAGGATGGTTAGTGTGTTTTTTTCAAACATGTATACCACAGGATTAAAACCCCATTAACACTCAAAATCATCGAATATTTCTTAAAACATTTCAAAAAATAAAGTTAACCCATACAATATCAGTGTTCCTTTTAACAATAGCCAAAATTGCAACGCTAGATGAGGTCTGTTAAAATAGATTTATCAAGAAACAAAATGCTGGTTTTTATTTTTTTGTGGGACAGTGTATTCAACACATGTTCATGTACCAAGTAAGTCTTTGAGTGTCGTATGAATAGATATCGTTGCGGGAAATTAAAATGGAATATATCTATGGAAAATCTATGTTACCAGACCACATCTAGCGTTGCAATTTTGGCTATTGCTATTATGAACACTGATTTTTTATGGGTTAACTTTATTTTACGAAATATAATACGAAATGATCTTAGATTTGAAGTGCCAATGGAGCTTTAAGCTATTTGCTGCAAAGTTATAATTAAATGATGACCAGAAAGTAAAAAAAAAGCCGCTATGTGAGACAAACATAAATGAGGCCAACAATTCCTTCACTGATAATATGGTATGATATGACAACGAGTGTCAGATCTTTTTTATCACATGCTTTTAAACTAAATAAAATACATCTTAATTGACCAAACAAATGCTGATAGATCTAAAAGTTGTTTACGTCATTTCATGTTGACGACGCCATTTCACCAAAATAAAGCCACGCGATGGTTAGTTTTTGATTATATAGTCAATGAAAACGCTTAAACATGTTGTATTACACATGTGTAATATAAAAAAAATACGTCATGTCTGTATTACACAGAAAACAAGGTATATCATGTGATAAAAAAATATTAATTTTATAGGGGGTAATGTCTTTTTGGAGAAACCTTTCAAAAAAATATTTTTAGATTTGATAGATTTGAAAGGGTGTGTATGGTTAACACGCATGTGAATGTGAAAAAAAAGCACAGGTACGTGCATATATTGAGAGTGATAATTATACATTGAAAAAGAGATAAAACGATAAGAATAAAATATGACAAAGCGGTCTTAAATTAATTGAGGAATACACGTTATTAAATAGTAGAATCTCTTACGTAATTGTTGAATGTAATGTGTGTGTTGTAGAAAACGATAGGCATGTACTTAACTTGTTTAAGATATGTCAAAGAAAAAGCAACATTTTTTTACCTGGTACACAAGTCGCGCTACCAAGCCACATCCCGAATTCGTTACACGTATAACTCATGCTGGTGTCCGGGGAAGGAATAAAGCCTTTGTTGCAAGTATAGGTCACCACATTGCCGACAGTAAGCGGGTCTGACACTTCCGGACGTGTGGCATCTCCAACATCGAGAAGATTGGATACCGGACATACTGTACGTACAAAAGAAGTGCTTTTATCTCTTTTTTTTTCTATTAAAATAAATATAATAATAAATAATAAAAATGTATTACGTGATTTTTTAATGCAACGGGTATTTGTTGTAGAAAACGATAGACATGAACTAAACATGTTATTAGATATGTCAAAGAAAAAGCAACATTTTTTTACCTGGTACACAAGTCGCGCCACCAAGCCACATCCCGTTTTCGTTACACGTATAACTCATGCTGGTGTCCGGGGAAGGAATAAAGCCATTGTTGCAAGTATAGGTCACCACAGTGCCGACAGTAAGCGGGTCTGACACTGCCGGACGTATGGCATTTCCAACAGCGGAGGGAAGAGAGGTTACCGGACATACTGTAAGTAAAAAAATAGTGTTTATAACTCCTTTTTCTATTAAAATAAACCAAGATATTAAATAAACGAGAAGTACGAGAAATACTATAATTGAAAGCATGAATACGATCAAGAGATAGAAAAAAAACCTGAAAACTAGAGAGCAACCTTTATAAAAAAAAATATCTAGTATCTATTCGTGTGTAGGTCAATGCTTTAAATTGCTAGATTCTAACCACGGAACTACAGAGCTCCATTTTAATTACAATAATAACATATACGAAAAAAGAACAAAGTTTGTCCCTAGCTGGACTCGAACCAGTGTTCTTTGGATTAAAAGAATAGTGTACAAACCATTGACTGTTATATAGTAAAATACACTTGACATAAGCAATCAACGTAATGTAACAAATGTAACAAAAATAAAAAATAAATATTTCCAATCAATTTCAAATGAGGATAATTCATTAAAGAATAATTCTTGTATTAATCTGCGTTTTAAGTGGAATTTTGCTCCCTGTTTTGTAAAGTGTTAGTTTATTTTTGTTACTTCTGTGACTCTAATTTGGAAATATTCATTTCGACAATCGGAGAATTCTTTTCAATATGGTTACCTGGAACACTTACATTTACGCTAAGCAATAAAGTTTCTTTGATAGACGTGAAAATAATATTTAGATACCTAAACTTTGTTTAATGTATAAGAAATACAATACTAGTATATATGCTATATTGTATATCTTTATTGTATATCTATAAGGGACACCATGGCCGTATAACGTGTTATTTTTTATGGGCAGCAGGTCGATTATTGACGTCCGGCCAAAGAGTCTCTCAAGCTGTCTTCACATCTTGCCCATTTGCTTGGCATCTACATCCAGGTTTCGGCGACAGGTGTTCTAGGCCACGATCTCTTCCTCTTTCCTTTTGGGTTTCCCGGTAAAAAATTGCATTGGCGTATGGGATTGCGGAACTTGATCTTGGTGATGATGATCATCTCGCTGGATCCCAATGTGTTCTTCCGCACATGCTGTAACTTTCTTTCTTCTCGGTCGATCTAAGTACCAAAGGTGGTTGTGTTCCTTGAGAGACGTTTGACGTCGGCCTGTCGGCCTCCAGTTGACTCTGGCTTTTACCTCCCGGCGTCATACACCTTCCAGCCGGAGGCCCATCTTCTCCCAGGTCCGCGAGGTTTGTCGGATTTATGTTTGGCGTTTCTGTAGCTAGCGGGTTTTTCATAGGGTAGAGAAGCTAGCTCTAAGCCCGACTCTCCTGCTTTTTGTAGCCGGGATTGATTCCGTCCTTGGCGGATAAAATATCACACATGTAAATGAAACACAAATGCAATTTATACCTCTTACGCACATGGGCGTTCCGACCCAAGATCCGCCCGAGTCACATCGGAGAAAGTTGTTCCGCATCGGAGAGTATCCCTGGGCACACGAGAAAGTCACCACTGCGCCAACAACCAGCGGTCCGATCGTCGTTTCCATGATGCCGTTTGGTACTTGAGTTACCGAAACGCACTCTGAAGATAAGAACGTCTTTAACAAATAACTGTACAGCTAACTTGCATCAAATATGTATCAAGTTAATGATCAAAATCAGGGCTTTTTAATTTTTCCCCAGCATAACTCGTTTGGTGTTATAAAATTAGAATTAGGTGGATCTTTTTTCTTTCTCGGCATTGTTAAAATCCCAAAGCGTTTTTTAAATGCACCTTATTTATAAGCAATTCCAACAAATCTTCAATTTATTATTCCTAACGTGATACTGAATATAACGCATTATTTATAAACTCACGGCGCGCGCAAGCATGTGTGTGTCATTGCCATGGATAACAATAGCATGAGGCTTCAGAAACAAGGACCAGTGAATTCACATGATGATTAAGAAACAGGACTGCTTAGTGTAGCCTTAAAAATTCCGATTAAAATGCTCAACCAATTGGAAGAAACAAATAAAAATAATGTAGTAAAGATGGTCATGGCGTATACGTGTTAAGACAAATTTACCGTAACTAAACTTTGATCCGAATTTTAACTTTATCCTCATTTCATAAAAAATCACAGTTTTGTTCGACGCACTTAAAAATGTAACATTTTAAACGTTTAATGAATGTATAACAAAAGTATTCCTTATTGGTGTCCGCGAAATCATAGCATCACGAAATATTTTTTAAAAAAAAAGTTTAAATTTTATATGACATATATCTTCAATATAAGTGCCACTTAAGATGTTGTACTCATGAAGACGGTGTGACGTTTAATTAAAAAAAATCATTTTTGTAATGTTGAAAATATATATTTATAAATACAACGAGATATGTTACGTTTGCCGCAAACAGGTTTTAAAGTTATTAGACAAACTATATTCATTAAAAGAGCCATTTAAAACATAATACATTTTTGTAATATTGAAAATGTATGTTTATGAACATGACGAGATAGCTTACGTCTTTCGCAAACAGGTTTAAAAGTTAAATGACAAACTATCATTATTATAAGTGCCGCTAAAGACGTTGTATTGAAGGTAACGGGACGTTGCACTAGAATTTTTTCATGAATATAAAAAAAAAATTATGAACATGACGAGAGATATAACGTTTGTCGCAAACAGGTTTTAAAAGTTATACGACAAAATATCATTATTATAAGTGCGACGTTGTGTTGAAGATAATGGGACGTTACACTCAAAAAGCACAGTTTTCATAAATTAAAAAATAATATATTGATGAACATGACATGACGATATCTTACGTTTGTCGCAAACAGGCGCTTTCGACCAAGATCCGCGGCCGTCACACGTGACTGTTTGCGCGTCCCTCATGACAAATCCGGATTGGCAGGCGTATGCCACGACGGCTCCCGCGGGATAAAACGTTTGGTTATCAGTTCGGAAGCCCGATGTTACAAGTGGGGGATCTCCACCTACAATAAAAATATTTATGTATTTATTTGTATGTGTTTTTTTTTTAGAAAAGAGACTTTATGTACCTCGTCTATGGGTATGTGCATAGGTATGTGCCGTACAAAAGATTATGTATATTTATGAAATATTTATTTCAGTTACTAAATCAAACATGTAAGTTAGAGTATACATCTCTATTGCTAAAACAAGGCTGCTTCTGACCTTTTTTGAATGTTGTAAAATGTATATTATTACTAAACTTGTTAACCCCTTTATGCCTAGCGTCTAGAAAAAAAGGCCTTGGCAAACAGCGTAGACCCAGATGAGACGCCGCATGATGTGGCGTCTCATCAGGGTCTGCGCTGTTTGCTTAAAGGAATTTCTGTGAGAAATATTCTAAATATAGAAATAAATATACTAGACATCCCTAATTTTGGAAATAAATTGATCCAATTTAGAAGGATGGGAGAGTCCACTAGGCATAAATGGGTTAATGGGGCTCTATGGAGTATCCTGCATAGGCGTGTGTTCATTGAAATACTGAAATACTGCGTGTATAAAGACAAGGGAAACGTGTGGACGAGTAAAATTACACATGAAGTCTTAATATAAGAAAGCATGATATGAAACATTCCTCGAGTCGCTCTTGAGTATAAAGTCAATGTTTTCGAGATATGCAAGACATATTAAATGTGGAATTAACATGGATAAAGAATGTGGAAAATGTTTGAGGAGAAGATTGAAAAAGGAAGATCAACCTGATAAGAGAAGAGGCCGAGATGTCTTTATAAATGTGAAAGCAAGATTATGTATGCTAGGCAAGGATAATGTTAACAGGGAAATAATGCGCCGACATAGAAATATAATAAGAGCAAAATTACAATTGATATAGATAAAGAAACTAGTTGTATACCCCCTATTTTACAAACTTTAATAGCCTGCATATTTGCCATTAAGTCCTCTATCGACACGCCAAGTATAAACAATTCAGCTTACTTAACTTTCTGACATAATAGAAAGAACATTTTGTTTATCTGACAAAAACTAACAATTTGCATATTTTCCACATTGCTCTTAATATAAAGACTTACATTTCATCAACCTAGCTTGAGCACTTTTTGAGTTATCGCATGGTCCATAGTTTAATAAGCAGTAATTGCGTAACCATAGCAACCACACATTGGGTCTGACGAAAACAAAATAATTACCATATGTCTTTCTTTCCACATACTGAGTTTCATTAACCTGACTTACGTACTTTTTAGTTATTGCAAGGTCCAGATTTTTTAGACAGACAGACAGACAGACGCACAGACGGACAAAACTGAAATTACTTGCATAGTTCCCATATGGTCCTCTATTTACATACCAAGTTCCATTAATCTAGCTAACGTTCTTTTCAGTTATCACATGATCCAAAAGTTAGTTTTGTAAGTATTGCTTCAGTCAAAGCTTCTGTAACCATAGCACAGTTTTTGTCTGACAAAAAAAATCAATAACGAACATATTTCCCATATGACCCTCTATCCTCATAACAAGTTTCACCAACCTAGATTAAGTTACTTATAAACTTATCACAGGATCCAAATTTTAATTATTTCTGTAACAGAAGCAAGCACAACTTTCGCATGACATCAAAACTTGATATCATCTGTATATTCCCAATTTGGCCCTCTATCAACATACAAATGTTCATCAAACTAGCTGATAAACCTATTAAGTACGTGAAGGAACTAAATTCAGATGGATATACGGACACACGGAAAATAGAAAACCTATAGTCTCCTCCTGTTACTCGCACTAAACACATATTTTATGTTATCCACATTTATTGTATAAACATAAACAAGACTGGCATAGTTCTGTTGAAAGCAGTAGTGTATTAGATTTGTTACACAATTTTAAAGATTCGCTGGCATATGAACTTTATCTAGATGAATTGCCAAGTAGTTTAAGATTCTTTGTCACTAGAATAAGATTATCTGCACATTCTTTAAGAGTACAAACTGGTAGATTCTGCAGAAATAGAATACCAAGAAATGAGCGATACTGTCAATGTTGTAATTCCCTTGATATTGAAGACGAGTGTTCAAATTTATTGAGCTATTGCAAACTGAAAACAAATCTCTATTGATTAAATTTGCAAAATATATTAAAGAAAGCTTGGAAATAAGAAACGAAATTATAAATGTTAACGAAAACTGATCATCCTCTTTACATGCTGTGTTTACATGATGATGTACTATGCACAAATCAAATAAAATATCTGTTCTGTTCTGTTCTTAAATAAATTAATATTCTTCTTAAATAATTTGTGACAAACACGAAATATAACTAACACTTGACACAGGTTTCGTCCTCTCCCATCTGGCAGTCCTTTGTTCCATCACAAACGTTCGAAGAAGGCAATAACCTTTGCCGGGGTTGCCGATCACTGCCCCAAGGCACAGGCGGGCTTTTACACAATAATTTGCGACCGAGGCAGCAATCAACTTTGGAAGGAATAAAGGAAAACTTTCAATCAGCAAACCAAACGTAATGTATCCGTACACATATGTTAAATCCATAAATATATTACTGATTGCATAAGCTATATAGTTTAAAGGACTTACATACCAAATTATAGAAGCTTTTACAATCTGGTTTAAAAACAAGTTTGCCATCTTGACTCACATTATTTGACTAATGCGTTGATACAATCATATAAATTACTCAATGTTACCTGTATATGTTCTATGTTGTTGTTAATAAACTATGTTAACTTTGTCCAATAACAAAATAGGAACAGAACAAATTTAATCCGTATTATCTTATAAAAACTCGTATTTTAGTTATATTTACTGCGACTTAATAACCACTGTAGGAGCTGAATAATTCTAAACTGGGAACGCATAAAGCAAGCCTAAAGACAAGCCACAGGCACGCAATGAAAAACATGTTTTAATATATACATGTATAATATAATGTAAACAGTTTAACCAGATTGAAATCAAAATAATACATTTGAATGATGTTATGAACGATTTTCGTTTGATGTTTTTTTCACGATTTGAGACTGGTGTTCAAACAATGACAATGTTGATTGTATATAAGTAAACAAACCCAATAAACACATTTCAGCTGAGTGTTCAAATATAAAATCAATTTAAGGAAATTATAAATGTTCATATATAAGACAAGCGTGTTGCACTGATTTATAAAACATTATTATTAATATAATGTTACAAACAAATGAGGCAGCTACTAACAGACAATGTCCAGTTCTTAAATTATGTTCTACATGTCGCATGTTTAGGTTTAAGACATATACCTAGAAAGTATAGAACTCTTAATGTTTACGATTGTGACAACGATATAATTCAACATTAAGACACAGTTGTTGCCTTATTATTGATAAATGAAACACTACGATAGTAACATTGTATTGAATACTAAACATTGAATATTTGCGCATTTTAAAGCCATCGCGTTAAATTACTGTTTTGTATGTGTGTTATTTTTATTTTTGAGAATATAACCCTAAATGTACAACATATCGATGATCAAATGACTTTATTGATAATAACAAACAACAACAATGACATCAAAAATACAAACAACATGTCGTAATTTATAATTGTAATATGTTTGTGTAAATTTAAAGTGTTATTTTCACTGATTTGCTGCGATGCCATCTCGAGGGAAAAGTAACAAATGTATTCACATTTATATGTGTCGCGTTCTGAGAAAACTGGGCATAATGCATGTGCGTAAAGTGTCGTCCCAGATTAGCCTGTGCAGTCCGTACAGGCTAATCAGGGACGATACTTTCCGCCTAAATTGGATAATTGCTAAGAAGAGACTTAATTTAAACGAAACATGTCATATAAGCGGAAAGTGTCGTCCCTGATTAGCCTGTGCGGAATGCACATGCTAATCTGGGACGACACTTTACGCACATGCATTATGCCCAGTTTTCTCAGAAAGCGACACATATCTGTAAATCAATGTTAAGGTTAAATATAACGTTTGATTATAAGCTTACATATTTCATACACCGGTATTTATATGTTTCCGAGTTTATAAACATTATGTGATCCATTTAACCAAATAGAATGCAAAGTTTAACTAAATTCTAGAATTTAATAATTCTTTGCAATGAAATTAATGAGTGTAATTTTAATTACTTACCGAAAAAGGAACGCGACTTTCGCAACGACTTCGAATACCCATTGTGCCCTTGTGCAACAAATATACAAAAGGCGACAACTATCGCCGTTGGAACAAATTCCATTGTTTCACTGTCGAAGTTATAAGTTAGGTAAATAGTCCGGATCTCTTGATTCGAGTGTCAAACGAACTAATAGCATACATTTATATAGCGTAGCGAAATAAGGAAGCACGTATTTTATTACGTGTTGCTTTGATGTTCACCAATTTACATATTTTGCCTTGCAACCAATAGAAATCAAGAACGTGTACTTTGCATTGAATGAACATTTTCCTTTGTTTCAGTTGTCTCTAACATCCCTTTTTCAACATTGTGAGTTCAACCTTAAAAAGACTGTATCTGCAATACAACTGTAAATCAGTCAGTAACCTTTTGTCAACTTCTTATAAATATTATTATATTTAGTTCACCGTTTAAAATGAGTAACGCAACACGTCTTACGTCGAGAAGATTTCCCAAACCTTGCATCAATGGTTTTCTTGTATTTGTGCCTCGCTCTGTGAAAAGTGGGTTTAATGCATGTGCGTAAAGTGTCGTCCCAAAGTAGCATGTGGAAACCGCACAGACTAATCAGGGACGACACTTTCCGCATCTGTGGTATTTTTCTCTTATAGGAAGTCTCTCCTTAGCAAAATTCCAGTTTAGGCGGAAAGTGTCGTCCCTGATTAGCCTGTGCGGACTACACAGGCTAATCTGGAACGACAGTTTACGCACAAACATTAAACCCCCTTTTCAGGGAGCGCGATTTATTTATATGTCATGTTACGATGGGGTTTCCAAGTGGCATGGATTTCCCGCGGCTGAGCAGCCCGATTTCGGTTTATAAATACGTGCACAGTCATTATCGAGCATAATATTTTGAAACATTTATGTCCGTATATTCAGATCTAAAATTGAAACAAATAGCCGCACAGCTACCTCTGAATTCTCAAACTATGGAGCACAAGGATATGTACGTTCAAGAAACAAAAAACCCATCTCCATAATGTGTCCTGGTGATGGACCAAACCAGATGACTGGCCCGTGGGGGCACAGGTAGGTTGGAAGGGGTAGGGTGTTAAAAGAACGGTATACTTACTTTTTATTAAACATTCGTTCTTTCATTCATTCATCCATTTATCAATTCATTAATACATTTAGTCATCCATTTATTCATTCAGTCATCCAAAGATTTTCAATTTCATTCAACGAATGTTTCGAACAAATGATTCCATAAAAATAACGTTCTTGCGTCGTAAAGGTCGGCGACAAAGGCTCCTTAGACCTTATTTTTATTATTTTAAACCCGACCCAAAATTGCTTTTTATTTTAACATCTATGCGGCGTGGGGAAACGCGTCGGCATCTGCCGCGCCATTTCTAGTTTAACTTTATTTTACGAAATATTGTACGAAATGTTCGTTGATTTTGAGTAGTAATGGGGCTTTAACAACAGCAATCCCAGTCAAATCGTCGCCTTACGCGGATATTTGACAAAATAAAGCGTTGCCATGGGCATCAATATCTTGTTATATAGCTATATATACAAGATGGGAATCTAGTTATATAGGTATATATACAAGATGTGATCACCTCATATCACGTGCAAATGAATCATACACTTAACAACCGTTATCACAGTCAAATCGTCGCCTCACGCGAACATTCGACAAAATAAAACGTTGCCATGGGCACCAATATCTTGTGACGAAACCATACACATGTATGCTACTTGAGAAGTAATTTTGTCATGTAACTTCAAATTATATTGTATATAGAAATGTATAAATGCATTGAATATATTGTTAATTCGGCTTAAACATAATTCTCTAATAAAAACATATATAAACAATCACACACTTTAAAAACATGCATTGGAACATTCTGAAAAAAATGAAAATATACCCTTAAACTATTATATCATATATTTAACATTAGGAAAAAATGCTTTCAAGATATATGATTAAATTAAATATAAATTTAAATAGAATTTGGAAATATGTTTAACGTGTATACTATGTCTCTCCTATTTTAACGCAAACTTGACATGACAGCAAGAATGACAAACAATATCAAATCATTCTCGAAATTAACAATCAAGCTCATTCTGAAAAGGAAATACATGTGTAGATATGTCCTACGGTCTAAAAGATCCTTTTCACTACTTCGACCGGGTTACGCCCTTGCATGCTATACGCTAATATTAAGCTAGATGTTTGTTATAAATACGTAATAAACTTGTTAAACTTCTGCAACAATGTTCGCTTCCTACAAAATACTAATTGTGGAGGAGGAGATAGTGGCCAGGACGGACACACAGCGAAGGGTTTAGTCAATTTCAGCTTTGCGTGTAACAATGTTAGAGTCCATTGGTACATGTTTCGGGAACTTTTTTGTGTTAAATGGTTTCAGCAATATAGATATCGCTATTGTTAAAAAGCGTTCAATAATAATAATAATATTGACATTACACTTGTTTAAATGCATTCAATAATATTGATATGAAACGTGTTTAAAAGCGTTCTATAATATCGTTATGGCTAGTTAGCGAACTTTAAACAATTGACAAGTCGGGCGCTGTTGGTAAAATAATACTTAAACTATTCAATATACAATACTTCGGAAAGTTTAAGGGTTGCACATTATTATATAACTAGAATATTGGATTGGTAAATGTCGGGCAGAGCAACAGGTGGACCACAGTCATAATAAAATTAAGTTAAATTTAAATTTATACCAATGGCAGCAGTAGTAATAATGGTAGTGATGACATTTAACGATGAGATGGTCTGTTGATGTAATGGTGGTTATGGTTACTGCATTGGTTATGCGATACAAGTGAACGCAAAACAAGTTGCTATGGAGTTGCTATCCTGTAAGTCAGTGTGTTGCTGTTGCTGCAGGTGTGGTGAATTGTTTTTGTAAACATATATCGGCTTCAACGGTAGCCGTTTTTGTTTTACCCGGGTTTTGTTGGCGGAAGCACTGATGTTGTATGGTGTTTAACGGTACTGTTTGAGGGCTTGTAGTTTTGTTTGTGGAGAAATAATACGTATTCGGTAGTTGCGTCGATGGTGAACATGATTGCGTTGGTTTGTTTCTTTCATATTGTAATCCCCACGCTTTAAAAGCGTGGGGATATTGTATTGATCTCCGCTGTCTGTCCGTCCTGGCCACTATCTCCTCCTACACTATTATCACTGGAACCTTGAAACTTACACACATGGTAGCTATGAGCATATGTGCGACGGTGCACTATTTGGAATTTTGATTTGACCCCTGGATCAAAAGTTATGGGGGCGGGGCAGTTTTCCTTATATGGCTATAGTAAAACATGGCCACTATCTCCCCCTACACTATTAGCACCACTCTCTTACACTGTGGTTCATTACATTCATGTATGTTGAGGCACGAACGACAATTCTGATAGGAGAATGGTTTCGAACAAATGATTCCATAAAAAGTAAGTTCTTGAGTCGTAAAGGTCGGCGACAAAGGCTCCTTACACCTTATTAGAAAAACGTAACTTGCCTTGACTGTTTAGTAAGCATCAAGGGCTACAGCGCGAGCCGGAGGGATGCCAATCAGAATATACGCCACCCCAGGAACTGAGCCTCCCAATATGAAGGCCACTGAGCCTCCCGACATCAACGCCACTGAGACTCACGACATCAACGCCACTAAGCCTAACGACAACGAGGTCACTGAGCCTCCCGATATCAAGGCAATTGAGCCTCCCGACATCAAGGCCACTGACCTTCACGACATCAAGGCCACTGACCCTCCCGACATCAAGAGAACTGACCCTCCCGACATCAAGGTCACTGAGACTCCCGATATCAAGGCCACTGACCCTCCCGACATCAAAGCCACTTAACCTCCCGACATCAAGGCCACTGGCCCTCCCGACATTGGGCCTCCCGACATCAAGGCCACTGAGCCTTCCGCCATCAAGGCCACTGACCCTCCCGACAACAAGGCCACTTAGCCTACCGACATCAAGGTCACTGAGACACAGACATCAGGGCCAATGAACCTCCCGACATCAAGGCCACTGACACTCCCGATATCAAGGCCAATGATCCTCCCAATATCAAGGCCACTGACCCTTCCGACATCAAGGCACCTGAGCCTTCCGACATCAAGGCCACTGAGCCTCCCGACATCAAGGACCCTGACCGTCCCGACATCAAGGCAACTGGGCCTCCCGGCATCAAGGCCACTGAGCATCCCGACATCAAGGCCACTGACCCTCCCGTCATGGCAACTTAGACTCGAGATATTAAGGCCACTGACCCTCCCGATATCAAGGCCACTGACTATCCCGACATCAAGGCCACTAAGCCTCTCGACATCAAGGCCACTAAGCCTCTCGACATCAAGGCCACTTAGCCTCTCGACATCAAGGCCACTGACCCTCCGGACATCAAGGCCACTTAACCTCCCGACATTAAGGCCATTGACCCTCCCGACATCAAGGCCACTGACCCTCCCGATATCAAGGCCACTGAGCTTCCCGACATAAAGGCAACTGACCCTCCCGACATCAAGGCCACTGAGCCTCCCGACATCAAGGCCACTGAGCCTCCCGACATCAAGGCCACTGTCCATCAAGCCATTCCTGATACAATTAATTATGAAAATAAGTAAAGCCACTTGCCACGTGTCAGCAAAGAGTCCTTTATTAATTTATTGGACTTATTTTACTGTTTTATTTAGGCCAAACTGTCATTTTGTGGTGATACTCGCAAATGTATAAACAATTTTAACATAGATTTGCTTCTTGTCATGACCTAAATAAGAGTGCTTTTATAGTGATTAAAATATAAGAGGGTTATTGACCGTGAAGGCAAATTATTGATTTTGCGATGTACATGTAAGGGACGTCATATGGTATAGTTCAGCCTCTGAACACATCGAACATGGTGAGCACATGTCAGACATTCGTCTACAACAGCGACGCCGACAAACCTCAATTCCGATGCTTAAAATACACCTTAATTCTTCAAATTACTTAAAAAGCGCAAACAATCGCAGTTGATATGTATTCCCATTTTCGAATAGTGTTCTTTTTGTAATAGTAACTTTAACTTTTCAAATAAAAAAATTGGCACGAACCACAGTAGCCCGATGTTCGGAATATCGCGCTATGGTATACCGAAAGCGGTGTTATGCATGCGCGATAATTTTGGGTCAAACGTACACAACTCAATTCAGCTTAACCCATTTATGCCGAGTGGACTCTCCCATCCTTCTTAATTGGATCAATTTATTTCCAAAATTAGATATATCTGGTCTATTTATTTCTATTTTTAGAATATTTCTCACAGACATTTCTTTAAGCAAACAGCGTAGACCCTGAAGAGACGCCGCATTATGCTTTTTTGTAGACGCTAGGCAAAAATGGTTTAAAATATGTGACCACAGTTATATTATTGTGCATTTTTTTATAACCGCGATTATAATTGTATGACACTTTTGTAATATTTGTTACCGCGGTTACGTTTTGTCTCATTTATAGTTATATATTAGCTCTCAGCTGTACCAATTAAATTACGTTTTAATAAATGACTTTTTCGGCTTCGATATTATATAAAAAAATGCAGGATTCTTATTTGTATAATTAAAACTAATAAAGCGTTAAGGATCTGTTGTTTTCAAATGCGAACATGTACACCACAAGCGCCCCAAATGCACCGCATAGGGGATACGCAATAATTATGTGCACAGTCTGAGTGTCCGTATTTACTATCGGGAAACCGGTTGAAGAACGCCCCCTTCCCCTCCCGCTACCAAATCATCCTTTTCGACGCTGCCGTTAGATGCTGGTTTCTGTCTTAGATAATCCAAGGGATGCAACATAATAAGAGAATATGTTGTCCAACACGATTATTATTTTTAATAAGGCATATGCAAACTTAGCGGGTAGCTGGGGAGGAACGTGCCCCTATGCCACGCGGTAAATGTGTTACTGCATTCTTTGCCGAAGCTGGAGAAAATGGTTACCCGAAATGGACAATATTCAGCCGACAGACATGTCAATAAAAACGACGTCATCCACTATTCCAGTACCGCATGAAGATGACGGATATATATTACCCCACGATGAGACCATTTATATTTAATTTAAATGAATACGTCCATTCGGCTCCACGATGTTCTTGCTTTCCTTGTTTTTGTTTCGTTTTCAGATCGTAGACGTCGGAATACAAAAAGTTATTGCAGTAAAACCTTCCAGAACATCATGTTTAACACTTCTGTCAAATCCTGTTAATAAGAGGTAAGGCCAAGCTCCGCACAGCTGGTACAATACAAATCTCTGTGCGAAAGGTCCATTATTCCTTGTAATTAAAGTCACTTTCAAAATACGGATTATATCACAACCGATACTGTAGTCGTACATCTAAAGTTTATTATCCAGAAACAACCATATATTACAAGCAAATTCGTAGAATTGATATCCCCCGCCAATTTCAAAATTTTGTGACAGACGGAATGACGGACGGTCGACGGACAACACCAATTCGATATCCCTCCGCCTTTGGGTGAATATGTAGACATGTAGTTAACATAATTTGTATGCGAACGGATGGCTGAATATGTTCCCATGTTGTTAAATTTTGAATGCAAACAAACATAATGCATGTACTAAAATGCACTGACCTCCGGTTCACAAACATGTATCTAGATAAAAAATATTTAACTACAGTCGAAACTGACCTAACGGTCAACTCGAAATAACGGTCAACTACATACAACGGTCAGTCTGGACTCCCCCCGACGAAAATCACTCTATATTACACTTCGGAATAACGGTCAACTCGAAATAACGGCCAACGGTCAGTATATTTCACTCCCAAAGTCATTTTTGAACTCAAAACAACGGTCACGAGTCAGTCGTTTCGAGTTTCGAAACGTAAACACACAAATCAATCTGCGTTGTTGTATTTTACCTTTGACGTCATAGCGTCTATTGTGCGTCTATTTTGCGGGTAAAGAATCTGATTGCGGTAACTGCCTTTGATTATTTGATAATTGCTTTCTATTATCAGTACATTTTCATGTGTATGAATTATGACGGCATGAGGATGATCCGTTAATTTTATCGGGAAATGTTCTCATAAATGATAACGACTTAGCGACGATTTAATTTCTGATTGCATGTGCAAGTTACAATAACAATGTGTATTGGTAGCAATTAGCGGCCCAGTCATAACGCCATAGTAATAGCGCGTGACAAAATCAATAGATCTTTATCGCTGATAAGGTGTGAATAACAACACTTATCTAGCGTGTGTTATTATAAGAAGGTGATAAAAGGATTAGTGATCGTTTATTGTGGCACAACGGGTATCGAATTGCAACTTTTGTAACAAACTTTCAGCATTTATGGAAGATGACATTTTGTCACGTAAAACGTCTGTTAAAAACTTTTGGATTCTTTTACATGAGAACGATATC